>JBBPSB010000783.1:0-11099 GCA_038093375.1 Xerocomus brunneocitrinus
ATAGAGTGCCGGATATACAAGTCCGATCGCCCGTGACTACGTCTCGGGCGAGAACGCTCTGGAGTTGGTGAGGAGTTGGTCCGGAGGTTCGGAGTTGGACTTGGCGAAAAGTGATGGATATGACACTGACACAATTCCCATCAGATAGGTCATTTACCTATGGTCCCAAGACGTCCAACACATCTAAGCGTGCGCACATCAAAAAATATCATCTCAATATCTATCTAGAAGAGGTGGAGAAGAATGGCTGGACTATTTGGCTAGAGGCCGTCAAAATAGTGTTCGATGCAGGCTATAACCTCCAAACACTTCGCCAGGCCCTCGCTACTCCAAACACGTCAATTCGATCGCTCCCACCTCTACGTCATGGTAGAAATCAGGATGCCTCCTTACTGTCTGGATGTATCCCCTTGGAGAATGGGTTGCCTCCGTTCTCCATCTCAGCTCTACAAGAGTATTTGATGCAGTTTATCATTGCAGATGATCAGGTATGTACCTCGCATTTGGAGTTGCTGGTCTCACTCAGTTGCTACTATAGTCGATCAATGTGGTCAAATGCCCTGAGTTTCGCCGTCTCCTTCTCCTCCTTCGCCAGGACCTGAGGGACTCTGATATCCCTCGCCGGACGAAGATGCGTGAACTTATAATTGAAGCGTGGGCACACTATTTCTTTGTTTTGAAAGATGACCTGGCTGTAAGTTACTGCCAGTTATACTTTCTTTTGACTGACCCCAAAATAGCAATCCCAAGGCAAGATCTCATTCACGGGTGACATCTGGACAGACGAGAACATGCGTCCATTCTTCGTGCTGACAGTACATTGGATCCCCAAGAGCAATCAACCAGGGACCCTTAAAATGAGGGCTGGGCTGCTCGCCTTTCATCATTTCCCTGGGAGCCACACAGGGATGAACATCGCGAAGACAATCATACATTTATTGAACCGTGCGGGGGTAGCGCGCAAAGTTCATATGTGCCGTTCTCACGTGTTTACCTAACTAACTTGTCACCTAGGTTGGCCATTTTACTCTTGATAATGCCAAAAACAACGACACGGGCATGCGAGAGCTGGCTACTCTTCTCGCCAAGGATGGGATCAAGTTTGATCCTGTTGATCAGCGCATTGTGTGTTTCCCACACATTCTGAACCTTTGCTCTGGTCATGTAGCCCAGCAATACGTGGACGCCGACTTTGCGTCCATCGGGGAGGCCTGGGTTGACGCTCTTGATCCGACTATTGCCATTCATAAGAATACTTACTTCAAGGCTCTTCAGCAGGATCCCGTCATACTTGGATGTGATGTTGTCCGAGTTGTGTGCACTTCAAGCCTCTGTCACAAGGCATTTGACAATACGATCATTTCTAGAAATCAGATGAAGGTTTTCACTGACAAGGAGGGCAATCCGACCGACCTCCCCATGCTTGAGCTTGTGAGGGATGTGAAGTCGTGCTGGGACTCAATTTATCTAATGATTGACCGTCTATGTATCCTCAAACAAGTAAGTGTGCCTCATTTGTACTCGGAATCGCTTTGACACCTTTGACAGGCTGTAGATTACTTCTTTAAGGCCCCAGCGCATCGAGACATTGTCAATCTTGGCCTTGACAAAATGCACTGGCGTGTATTGGAGGACCTGGAACTAGTTCTCGAGGTGTGTTGTATCATTTATGATTACACCACCCACAATTCACCTTGGATGTCTAGATTCCTCACGCTGCCCAACAGACTATGTCAGGCGAGAGCTTACCCCTCTTATCACATGCCATGCCAACGTTCGAGACAGTCATTGTTCAATGGGAACATCTGAGAGCATCTGCGCCTCGATGCGCGCCATTTATTGACATTGGTCTTGCTACAGCAAAACAATACTATAAACACATGGGAAAGACCAATGCATACACAATTGCAATGTGTATGTACAATCATATTTTCATGTATGCTTGTGCTCATTACTTTACAGTGACCGACCCCTCGATTTGCCTCAACTGGATCGAAGTGAACTGGAGCCAATCTGAAGTCGTCAATGTGAAGAGTACAATTCTAAGACTGGTACATTTGAGGTTCTACTCTTCGCTCTATTTCTGATCTTATTCTAGATGAATGAACGCCGAGCGCAGAGAACCCTGAAGCATTACCATCACAAGCTCCCCTACCCGACATGAATCGCCCTGGTGCAGGGAGAAGCCTTGCTTCACGATACGGCCTTCCAACACTACACCCACAATGAGCAGTGGACAATGTGCAAAGTGTGGAACAAGAGTTCATGTCATATGTGATGGCACCATGCTCTGCTGAAGGAACTGACCCTCTTTCGTTTTGGGCAGTAAGTACATGATTTGATTCTCATATGGCGAAGTTGTGTGAACAAACGAATCTATCTAGGTTTCCTGCACTACCTACCCGACACTTTACTCAATTGCGATGGATTATCTCCCAATTCAAGCTTTGGCAGTGCCCTCCAAACAAGTCTTCTCCTCAGGTGGCGAAACCATGACAAAACGACGCAACAGAATTAGCCCTGTGCTGATGGAAGCCCTACAAATGGTCAAGTTTTTCCTCAAGAAGGAACATCTCAATTTCACAAGAGGGTGGATCCCGTCTACGTCACAGATGGGTGTTGATATCGATGACGACGATGTTCTTGCGGCTATCGTCAGCAACAACAGTGAGGGGCTGGGGGTCTGCATTGATCATGTCATTGGGATTATTGGCGATGACGAAGATGACGAATAGCTGGACTATGTAGTACATTTACACTGTATTGTATAGCACCTTCAGGTTTCGGACTTTGCCATGATGGCGTGAGGTAGGCCTGTTGCCTCTAAACTTGCACTGCACTACCCTGCCTAGTCCTCAAAGACAAGCACGCGGGACAACATTCAATGCGCCCTTCCAGTTCAAACGTTCTCCTCGTGGCACAGACATCGGGGGTATCCACACCCAACCTGCCAATGGCGTGTCAGCGTGTCAGAAGTCCCACTGAAATGCACTCGCCGTGCCGACATCACAAGAAGGCTACGTGTACACTTTCTATATGCCAATCAAGTCCTTGGAATTGTCGTATCGGATCGCCCTTTGAGGTGCGGTTTTCAAGGCTTGGCTTGTCGGTAAGTTGTTATACCTCTCACACCTGACGTCGGTGCTGCAATCCATCAGGAATTGCCTTGTAATGTTCAGTGGCTGTTTGTTCCTGTAATATCGGTCATGGTACAGCCATCTATCCATGTCCCCCGTGTCAAGAGTCGCTGAGACCGTTTCAACTAGAATGAACTACTACTTAACCAGCTAGTCCTCTCGTGTTCAAGTCTTGTTTTTTAACGTGGACAATGCATGTTACCTCCTCACGGCTGCCATACTCCAACGTGACAGATTTGGTGGAGTGCATTCAAAGGTACGTAATTGCCAATCTCGAATTACTCCTTGAGTCATGGATTTTCGATGACGTCGATTCACGCTGCTTCACTTGCCCTCTAGCACGTCACACTCGTCCCGCACCTCGTGCACCACTCTCATTGACCCTTGCCCTTACCCTCTCACCAGCATCCTGTCATGGGTTGCTGAGTGGTGAGCCTGCAGGTGTCGGAGCAGCTACCTGCACTGCACTCACACCAGCTCTCGTACGATGATATCTCTTACACAAGGGAGGAGGTAAGCAGGACGATGGGACAATAACAATACATCAAGGTCAGAGTCAAGGATGGACGTCGACTGCGACTTGATGAAGACGATGCGATGAAGACCACACAAGTCAAACCATGACGTGACAAAGGAGGCACATCAGCGTAATGTGATCTGGAGAATGCGACGACCACTTGCCAATATGACAGGGAGGTTACGACAGTCATGACGGGGTGACGAGGACAATGTGATGAAGACACGATGAGGACAGCATGACGAGGACAAAGTGGCAACCATGATACAATGGCACACTGCCTGTCCGTTAGTACATTTGGGGAGTGTAATGGTTGTAGTTATTATTACTTGTCAAACCCGAGTTGAATGATGCCTGCATATGTTCCTGTTGTTCAAAAATTACTGGCTCAAGTCGACTTCAAGTCAACTAAGCAGCTTTAGCCGGTGCTCCTGAGCCATGGTGCAATGTACCTGATGGCTTGGCCAAGTGCACCACAGCCACTGACTCGGCTACGGCTTGAGTCGGCAATAAGTCCAAGCTGCGGCAACACTAGGCCAGGTGCCAGGCCCACTACTCGCTCTGCAGCAAAGACCACATGGTGCATGGCCCCCACCTCCCATCGCGCAGCATGCCTATGCGGCTACCAAACGGCCATTGAGGAGGTCACAAAGAAGCCTTTGATAGTCGGACGACCCCCGGCCCACGATGACAGGAAGTTCCAACAAATAGTATGTCCAATTTATACGCACATATCTCCCAAAGTAGACGACTGATCACTGCTTGCTTCAGTGTCACTCTTTCCCCGCGTCCCATCCAGACTTGTCGTGAGTGCCGAGTGGTGAGTCTGACTTGACAAGAATTGGTGAGAGGACAACTTCCGCTTCATTGCCACTCTCATTCAAAGGGGGCAGTGTGCAGACTGGTGTGTGGCATCAGTCGCTTTCCCCGCATTCCATCCAGACCTGTCGTGAGCGCCGAGCGGTGGATTTGACTTGGCAAGAATTGGTGAGAGGACAACATTCCGCTTCATTGCTATCTGATGAACTTGGTTGGGATGGAAATGGTGTCGCCATTCTGGGTTCTATACCTCTTTCGACAGGCAAACATTTCTTCAAGTTTCCTCTAGGTTCACACACGTATTCTTTGATGCGCAGCATAACATCTACTGCAATGTGAGTGTCTTCACTGCATGTCAATTTGAGAGCTAATTGTAGTATTGTTGCCGCGAAGCAGAACGGCATCTGGAAAAAAGAAAAAAGGCCTGTAGTAACCCAGTTTCTATGTAGTCTACATAGCACTCTGTAGTCACTTTTGTAAACCCAGCCACTACAGAGTGCTTTGTAGAGAAATATCATGTAGGCATTTGCTACAGTGTACTACATAGTGAAAAGCTATATTTCAATAGTGTTTTAAAGTCCGGTCCGGTCCGGTTTTTCATCCGAATCCAAGGCAACCGGACTGAAACCGGTTTTCTGAATCCTTGAATCCGATGCAACTGGACTGAAACTGATAGCAACCGGTCCTGAACGGTCCACCTATCGGTTGCCAACCGGTTGCAGCCGGTCCATTGAACAACCGGTTTTTTACCACCTAAAACATCGGATTCATGTCAGGACTCACGAATCCGATGTCAATCCGATGCGAATCCGATATTTTAGAGGTTATAATATTCTATCCAGGTGAGTTTCCACACCTACATATGCCGCATATATGCTATATGTCATATTGAGGTGCTTTCTAATGTTAAATAAACATACTTTATCCATGAAAACATCGGATTCATGTCCGGATTCACTCAGGATTGAGTCAGGACTGACCAATCCGGGTTAGTAAAAGTGTATCCACCAGACAGACTAGCTATTTCAATATGGTTCGATGGACGAAACAAAAAGACCTTACCAGGGCTTTCCCCATACCTTTGGGTTGAAGAAAGCCGTTTAAGTTGTAGTGCATATGCTGTTCCTTTGGCTACTACATAAGATACTTGGGAGTTCCAGTGGAGCGTTTGATCAACTATAATGCCAAAGATGGTTATTGTGTTCGTCCTCCCATAGCAGATGATGTCGATTGAAGTCTCCGATCCAGATCATGTGGTCTGTGGCAGATTGGAAGATTTGACGAGATTTGGAGTCAATAAAGTTTCGTAATTGTCGTTCGGTGTCGTGGATGATGTTGTCGTTGTAGATATTGAATAGGGTACAGTTACCAAATGCACCAGAGAATTGTATGACTACGACATCTCGGGATGGGAATGGGATTTGATGCCATCCATTAGTGTCGAGGGATTTGGATACTAGGGTGACTGCTCTGTGACGGGAGGTTTCGTCAGTAAATCTGGTTGTGGGATAGACGGGGTAAAAGGAACGGGGACAGAAAGTGTTGCTGACACGGCTGAAGCTAGGTTCTTGTAGGGCGTAAATATTCCAGTCGTTGACGTCTTGACCATTTAGGAGGGTTTGCTGAGCGACCAGTGAGGTGTTTAGGTTTTGTTGCCATATCTTTAAAGTCGTTGATGGGGTGGGGGTGTTATGATTCATTAAGGATATTGTTGTCATGTGAGAGTTCCATTGATATAGATTTGGGCAAGGAGAAGGAGTGGAATGAGGAAGTGGTGTCGGGTGATGAGGGTCGACGAGTTATGGAGGGACGCTGTGTAGCTTTGGGCTGCAGGATGTTGGATGGGGAGGGACGTGGAGGAAGAGGGTGGACTGGGCGCTGATTCTTGCGTTCTCTTTGGGATGGTGGCTTAGTCGTAGCTACTCTAGCGATGTCGATTTGAGTTTGACGGAATGTGGTTCGCGGAGGGGGGTTGTGTTGTGATGGGGTTGACGCGAGGGGCTGTGGTTGATGATGACCTTTGGGGGGATGGAGGACTTGTGTCCACTCCTTGTCGGTCGGGAAGTAAGGCATCTGGTTTTCGATATGGTTGAGGTCCATCTGGGCACAACGACGAAGAAATTCTGGACAGCCACAACTATAGCTGGTATGGTCGGCTGAGTCGCAGCTAACACAGTAGGTTTTGCTGGTCTGGCGGCATTCAGCGGCAAGGTGGTCGCGACCGCATTGGCCACAGGTGTTGGAGTGGACTGAACACTTGCGAGCTACGTGACCCCAGTGTTGGCATTTGATACAACGAACCGGCTCTCGCTTGTCCTTCCATGGGTATACTTTTTGACCATCGATAAAGATACCGTCCTTGATCAGGTTGTTGGTAGCATTCGGGTCGTTGAGTGAGAAGATGGCATGGGCGAAACGTTGTTCCAGAGAGTGTCGGTATACTGGTTTAATCCAACGGGCAGAGGTGAGGGAGTTGGGTGCAATATCGTTCTGTTCTTCTATTTTTCGCAGAAAGTCAGCATCAGATAAGTGAGAGGTGACGGAAAGAGATGGAACAATGATTGAGTAAAGTCTTGTCTTTATTATGCCATGGACGCCTAGCTTCTCAATTAAGCGGGTTCCGGTGTTCTCCTTTCTGAGCCATTCTGCTTCTTCTTCAGTTGCGGTTTTGATAAGAATAGCTCCGTAATTGAGTAATAGCGCTGCTTTGATGTGGATGACTGGGTCGAGTTCTTCTCGTATGGAGTTGATAGCATTGGTGATCTTGTCCATGATAGCCGTGTTAGTATCATCGGCTGAGTGGAGAGAGTGACCGGGTATAGGATTGATGAGAACTTGGCGTTTACGCACTGCTGATTGTGCTAGTGCGGTTTGGAGTTTTTGCTCTGCTGGGTCGGAGTGCTGAACTGCTGCTGCGTAGGTTGCATGACAGGTATGGTTAGTATGAGAAATAGGGTGGGGCATTTTATTAGTTATGATCTTATCCTTAATGTTGTCTATGGACTTCTGGGTGTTATCAACGACTGTGGTGATGCGTTGAAGAATCTCGGTGGAGCCGTCCGCTGGGGTGACGGTATCTGCAAAGGTTTTCAGGGCATTGGTCGCAACATGGATTTCTCCCAATCTGGGTGAGATGGCGGTGATCACTTGGGTGGCAATCGTTTCAGCGATTTGGCCTGCGGAGGATTTTTCCAAGAGGTAGGCGACGGCTCTGATGGGTTCTGTTAGTGTCTTATTAATATTAGGTAATTGGGTGACGTGGAAGAGAGCAAGAGAGAGTTGGGAGAGGGTTATGGGTTCTCCCACTGGGATTAAGAGATTCTTTTCTAAGTATGAAAGGCCACTTTGTGAGTCCTTGACATCGTAAGAGGAGAGGTGGTCATATTCTTCCTGTGTTAGTTTTTGGTTGCCTTGGGATCGTGTGCGTGGGGCGGGGGTTTGGTACCGAAGAGATTGATTTCCTGCCTGTGTGAGGGAGGATCTGTTTCTCCCGGTCGCCATGATGGGTGCGGAGGATTTTGAGGGGTTGGCTGGGTTGTTGGATTGCTGAGACTTGAGGCGTAGGTCTTCTTGTTACCGAAGTTTCTTCAGGGTCCTAGTAGGGGTGCCACGTGGAACAGGAACAAGTCCCCTAGATCAATATCCTAATGAATAATAAGTCAGATAGAAAGACGTGATAATGAACTTGAATACTTCTCTGGGTAATCGGCCGAATAAGAAAAAAAACAGAGGTATACCCGCCGAGTAATCCCATCAGCGCATCAGATTACAATACCGTTGTGATACGCATCCATAAACCTGTCGTCGAGGAGTAGATCCCATATTGCTTGGCACAGTTTCCGCTTGCAGTGCATAAGGACATCCTGCTTTGCCAACATTCCACAAATATCGTGATACAGGTCCTAAAAGTTGTGGGGAAGCTGAGATGAAGTTAGGCATGAGTAAAGAAAACGAGGACAGACACATACCTTGGGAATATATGCGAGGTGATGGCATGCCACCGCCGAGGGCTTGCCGCGCGAATACTTGGATTGGTTGCCGAATGAAAGATAAAATGGCCACATCGAATTGTCGCCAAACTGTGTCACCTGCGTGGAGTCGGACCAAACCATGAGGGATGCAACAACGCGTTCCATGTCGTCACCAGGCTCGCGTGGGAGAGCGTTGACCTCTTCGTGAGCACGAAGCATATCAGGAGAAGTATACACCTCTGAGAGCACATCAACGGTCTTGTCTTCATAAAGCTTGCAATTTTGACGGAAGGGTGTCATATGGAAGGTTAACCCGACTTCACTCTGAAACACGTTAGTGATGATATCTACGATATCTCGGTGCCAAACCCCGTCAATCTTCATCCGAGGAATATCAGACTCAGATGTGCATGCGATGTTGTCTTTGGGTAGCTTGATCTCTATGGCGGATTGGCGCCAACCATATTCCGAATGGAACGGGTTGGCCTTTGAGTCGAGGAAGTTATCCAGTCGCTTGATCTCACGAGCGAATGAGAAGCTCTTGAGTTCTTCTGTCTTGTAATGGGGATCTTGCTGAATTTGTGCAAAGCGATCGGCCTCAACACCAGACTTGAGGTTCGAACCTGAATAAAGCCATGCTAGATAGATGGCGGATGTCGGATTCGAAAAGGGAGCAAAGATATCGTCTAGGGACAGCTGAGCATGGCTGGGAACACCAAGGAAATCTCGCCTGGCGTCTCCTTCGATAGAATGACCCTTGTGGAGGTTTGGAGCGTCGCAGGCATTCTCTAGACTGTCTTGCGGGATGTAGGTCGGCTTGTTAGGATAGGTGCAATACAAGCCAAAGGCGTCTGGCTCAGTGGTGAAAGGGACGGAATGGGGAGGAGATTCAGAGCGAGAAAGAGGGGTGTCGTCGCTGGGAGGCCCAGGCGAGGGGGAAGGGCAAGGTTGACTGGCGTGTAAGGCACGCTGTTGATGTGCCGAAAGCGGCATGTGTGCAAGATGGGTTGCACTGCCTGGCAAATAGTCCTGGAAACGAGCAGGCATGCGAATTTGCCTACCCGATCGGCCGGATATGACGGGTGTTGGTTCTGCAGGCGGTGCAAACTATGTGAAAATGAAAATATGCTAGTGTACTCGAGGAAATAGACACTTACTTCATGATCGTTAGCCAAATCCTCAAATCCGAGAGTGTCGTCTTGAAAAGAAACACTTGGTCCTGCTACTGGAGACTCGCGAGTGGGAGAGATACGCGCAGGGGAGGAACGTGACCTTTTCCCCTGGCGATTACGTGACCCTGAACGTCTGGGCTTTCGCTTGCGCTCATAGATGGCGCTAGATAGCGCCACATTTTCGGCGCACAGCGTGCCATGCACTGAGAGCTGTTTGCGTGAGCCAAAAGACGCACTACAACCTAGACAGATAGGCATATTAGATCAGAAACAAAAAAATGTGCTCACCATTTTATAGAGTCGCACTGAGCGAAGGCTCAAAGTGCATTTTTGTCAATCCACCTAGAAAATATATTCAGAATGTGTAGGTGTACATCGAACTTACCATTTGAGTTATCTTGGATCTAGTGATAAGCCTATTCAGGAAGTTAGCCATGACGTGACTGTCACATATATATTACTTCTGTGGATGAGTCTTCAAAGCTTCACCCTTAGATCCGCTTATCATCATGTCTGACAATCGCAACACCCCCCATCCTTACTTCCCCAACTCCGAGGATGAAGAGGAATGGAGATCATTTGTCAAAAACCGAGCCAGGCGCAAGCAGGAGCGGGCACAGGGGAATCGCAACCTGGATAAAGATTCCCCAAGCGATGAACCTGTGGCAGATAGGTACGCGAGATAAGCCTTGATCTGCCTCATGTTAACAAACGAGGCCATATATAGCTTGAAGATGTCAAACAAAGACGATAAGCGGTAGGCGAGTGTGTTTCATTACATACATGAGATCTGATATTCTCCATTAGGACTAACGACAGATCTCCTGCGTGGAACCAATGCCTGGGAGCTGCACGGTGGATCCCACGTGCATATGACATGTACTGCAACCTTGAGGAGACTATACGCGTATCCTCCATTGTTCAAGAAGGCGAAAAGAACACGGACGACAACTCGGACAATGAAACCAATGTCCTCATCAAGGCCGCATATAAAAACATCGTAGAAACATTGTGAGTGCTCTGTATACGCATATATGCGCCTCCATAGCATCTCTTGGACTAATTACTACGACCTTGAATAGGGATGTGAATACAATCTTGCGCCATCAGAGCGTCTATCAATACCTACAAGAGCACACCCCTTACCTCATGGACCTCATTCGCAAAAAGGAGCACCAGAAGTGGGCTGCGCTCATCCGCGAGGTTAGTAACGTGTTGTATTACAACCGCACGTCGGCCTCACCAAGGTTTGGTCAGATGCAGGCCATTAGCAACCGCACACGCTCTGATGATGCGAGTCATCTCCGCCCTGTGATCGGTTCTTACGCAGCGCCTCACCCAGACAAGAAGGTACTTCATCAGCAAATCACTCATATTGGCACAGTGCTACAGTGTGCACAGTGATGTACAGTGTATACAGTGAAAAAAAAGTGGTGTCTAATGGACAAATAAAGTAGTTTTGAACACTTTGGGAGCAACTGTG
>JBBPSB010000784.1:0-11098 GCA_038093375.1 Xerocomus brunneocitrinus
CATGCGGATGCGCTCGGTCTGCCACGTGTGTACTTGGAGAGGTTTCCGAAAAACAAGTATACTGGCGAAAGCGAGATGTCGCCAAAATTTGTGAGTTGTGTCGCGTCAGACCACAACATGAGTGGTACAACAATCCGCTCGAGATGGTCACCGGGATTACGAGGAAGGGAGTTGATCTCTTGATACAGGTCGAGAAACTTGGGGGAGGAATAAGCCTCACCAAAGACTCGCATGGGCTCTGAGTCTGGACTTGGTCGCCAATACTCTTCAAAATGCGTCAGGTGAAGTGCCGACGCAATCGGACCTTGTAAGGTTGTGAGGACCATATCGGTGATGTCGCGGTGGTATACTCCATCAACATCAAGAACGGGAATGGAGGGATCATCTTCACCGAGTCGCCATGTAGATCCTTCATGGGATAGAGGTACCGAGACCGATGATATTCTCCAACCATGATCAACTTTGAATGGATTCGATTCAGCACGAAGATACTTCTCGATAAGTTTCATCTCGCCCTCGCAAGTAAAGCCATCCAAGCACGATGGCTCGAACTGAGGATCCTGGAGGTATGTTGAGCACAACCTATCTAATTCGGCTTCAGACTTGATATTTTCCCCGGTATATTGCCAACACAGGAGTAGACCAGCCGCCGGACAGCTAAAAGCTGAATAGAGGTTTTCGCGTGTGATTTGCAGCGCAGCTGGACCGCCGATCCACCCCGAACAGGTGAGGCTTCCAAGGCCGGCGCATCAACGACAGCATAGATTTTGGCATAGATATTGTGTTCACAACTTGGGAAATGGGTCGGTCGAGTTGAGTAAACACGAAAGAGTCCCATATCATCCGGCTCCGTTTTATACTCGACAATTGACGCAAGAGTGGATCGTGCTGAGCGCAGAGAGTCGGAACTGGAGCACAAGGGAGTCGGGCCAATGCTCGTAGGCAAATAGTCGGTATATCTTGCGGGGAGACGTATAGACTTTCCTGAGCGAGCGGTGACTGTGCGAGAATGCACTGGCGGGTGAGAGATGGGACTATCTTGTTCGTGAGCAGAGTTCGAAGGCCCCGCTGTATTTTCCGGCTAAGGAGAGCGTAAAGTAGTGGAACAAGACACCACATAATTACGCACCTGATTATCTCCAAAGTCCATTAAATTGTCCTCCGTATCTCGAGAAGATAGATGGAGAGAATGGGCGTCTAAGTCATCTGCAAGACGCGCTTGCTGGTGGATTGGACCATGCGGGCCAGAGACACGTTTTTGAAGTTTCCGAGACCGTTGTTCGTTGGCTCGGCATTTTGCCTCATGTGCATGGAACAAAATCTGAGTGCTGAACGACTTTTGGCACCCAGGGCATGAATGGATATTGGCGTCCATGGGGGTTGCGAGTCAAGTACTGTTTCGCAACGAAACGGTCATTTATAGCAGTAGACAACGACAAGCATGGCTAAAAAGTCCAACCCATCGCCTGATAGTGATAGCGGACTTGTTGATAGCGACAGATCAAGGGAATTCCCACGATCCACTCTCGGCATATGGCTCCAACGTCAGTGCGCTCGTTCTAGCTATCATCTTGTATATTCCTGAACACGTCGGTGAGTGTGGGTATCTCACAGCCTGGGGCGTCTGGGGCATCTCGAGCCTTGCATGGCGAGTTGTCTGCTGTTCTAACGGTTGGCTGACGTGTTCTGGCACATCCTCCAGCTTCTTTGGCTTCGTCTCTGCCCGACTCCGTTTTACATGGACATGTAACAACCATCGAGCAACGTTTATTCACAACCCTTCGAACCTTTACACGCTGGCGACTCCTGTAACTCGTCCACAAAACTCTGATTCGACATGAAGCAACACCCATATCTTCGTACTTACGGCTGCGCAGCTCGGAACCTAAATAATTGGGTAGGCAACAACTCTTCAGGAACGCCTGCGATTGGTGCGATCCCAATCTGCAATCCCGGTCAGTCAACTGCAATAGAGAACAATAGAGAATCGTTTACCACACGGTCGTCACTGAAGACATCCTTCGTGATTGTCCATCCCTTACTCCGGTCTTCATTTGGTTCAATACTGAGTGCGATGGCTTAGTGAGATACAAGAATCAACTTGGCACTACTCACGTATATGCGTCATGAACTTGTTGGTAGGTGACATGCCATTTCAAATCGAGGTGGGCTCCTATGTCGGTTGTAATGACCTTCTCCTCACGCACTCCGGTCCAGGGATATTTGCCAATGCGGAGCTGAAAGATCTGGTCACCGTCTTGCTTTGTGAGTAGCCACTACAGCCGATGAGGTAAACCTTGGATTCGGGATGGAAACGAGAAACCGCCATACGACTTGGACATCCTTCTCGAGGGTGACATGTTGGAAGTCAGGTCCAGTACCCGCATGCGGAGACGAAATCCAAGCAGTGATACTGGTGGTGGGATTGCCCTCAGTAAGGGAGACGATGTTGTAAGTCCCGGGGCCAAGTTCAGACATAGATGTGTTGAAAACAGTGACAGGATCGGATGTGGGTACTCTTGCGAATCATTCATTATCTCATTCGTTTAAAACTATCCAGAAAGTCTAGGGCAGGCGTTGCACCGGCTGCGATACTTCATTTTAAGCCGTTACCGTCAGACCTGTCTTGCGCCCATTGTGGTCCAGTGGAAATTTTACGTTACAGGAAACGGATTAGTGAGCTTCCATTCCTCTGATCGTGACGATAATGCATGCAATAGAACTGGCGCGAGCTGCATAGCGATATCACTTGGCCCAAAGTATTCACCTGATCCGTCGTGTTGTGCATGTATGTACGATGAAATAATTCAAACTATCATGCACACGGGACATTCATTATTGCAGGAGTCAATCGGGCCAGAAAATTATGATCATATCGTGGTTTGATTGTATCGAGCTCCCCCAGTCATCTAGGGCCTCGGCTTGGCTCGTTCGTAATCAGATTATCAGAACGAGGAACGCTGCCTCCTTTCGGTGCAGTGGACAATACAAAAGGCACAGAAAAGCGTCCGGCACCTACACAAATTCCAGGCCGATCTCGTAAATGCTGCATGCACATGGCGGCCTGTGATTATCTCGGATCTTGCAGCAGCACATCCTGCAAAAGAGACTGAAAAGGCATAGTACGTGGTGACGGCGTTCCGGTATTTATGTTACCGAAGTCGCAGTGGTACTCATCCTGTTTGGCTCTGCGTAGAATGTGTGGAATTGCATCAGCAAGCACTCATTCGACACCTAGGTCACTGTCTCGCACTGTCAAGGCCCAGGCCAAAGTTGCAAGATGATCATAATCGGCGCGTTAGTGGAAAAGCTAGTCTGCCCCAAGTTGGTCCTCGCCATCTCCATCGTCCATGTTGAACTTCCTCTTTCTACCCGGTAGAGACCCCCCACCGCCGTACCCAACACCCGCCTTTTGCCGTAGAACATCCAAGTCCTGCTCTCCCTCCTCAGCCCACTCCAGCACGAGATGCCGTCCGAGTAAATGTGTATGCCGAAGTGCGGCATACGCATTCTCAGCTTCACATCGGGAGACGAACTCGAGGAACGCGAATCCGCGAGACCGCGCGTCGAACCGCTTCGGTAGACGCACAGACTTGAGCTGACCATGCGCGCTTCGAGGGAACCTCAGTCTCAATCCGCACACACACGGATCGAAAACGCACCCAAACAGTTCCCGAATGTCCTTTTTCGTCACTTCGAACGGGACGTTCTTGACGATCATCTTGGTCGTTCGGGACTTGGCAGTTGCCTTGTCCTTGGATTCGTCTTCCTCGGTCCCGCGTCCAGCGAATTTGACGTGCAGCGCGTGACCGTCAAGTGTGAAGCCCTGCATGCCTTTGAGCGCTTTCTTGGCACCATCGACCGTCTTGAACCCGACGAATCCGTAGCCCATGCTGAGCCTAGGAACTTCAGCTCCGACCACGGCGGGTCGCTTCGGATCCGGCTTGGTTTGAACGCGCGCGAACGCAAAATCGGGAAGATTTCTGAACACCTGTTTGAGCCGTTCGGTCGTTGTGCTGAACGCCAAATTCTTGACGAAAAGTGTTGAACCCGCAGATAGAGGTACATCCTCTTCTCCAGCTGAGTCGAACGATTGTTGCTCAGGGATCGTGACTGGTTTAGACCCGGACGCGGTGGTACTAATAGGCCGCGGTTCCGTGTCTTCCGGCGCATTTTGGAACATGCCGACAGGTCCTTTCTCCAGATATATGACAGAGTTTCCTAGCCGTCGATAAGCAACCGCACGGAAAGCTTTGCTTGCCTCGTCAGCATGTTCGAACTCCACAACCGCCATCGTCCCCGCGGGTGGTACAATGACCCTGCTTAGCTTGCCATGCACCTCGAACAGTTTACGGATCTGATCGGTGGTCGTCCCGTACGGGATATTCTTGACCAAAGTGATCGTATCCGAGCGTGCTCGAGAGGAGAAAGATGATATAATGACACCCTGCGACTCGAGATACGACTTCGTCTCCTGAATGACATGTGTCTCGGCCAACGCAAGTTTCACAGCAGCATTACTAGACTCGGGATTCAAGATCTCTGCCTTGGGTATATTGAGACGATCCGCAATCGAAGAGACCACAGCATCGCTCTGGGTACAACAAATATATTAGACTACGCGAATCGAAGCACGACAGGGTATTGGTTTGACGAACGTTCATATACAACATACTCCAATTAAACTCGTGCCCAGCAGCTGCTTTACGCTTTGCCTTGCGCTCGGCCCTGAGAGAGGGTTTCTTATCACTCGCATCTGGTCTCTCTGGTTTGTCTTTACGATCGACAGCAGGTAGAATATGGAGCAATCGGCCTTGGAAAGACTTCTTGTCGAGTGCTTCATAAGCAGACAAGGCAGAGGAGGGTTGTACGAAAGTCACATAGGCAAGTCCTTTGGATTCCTTGGATAATGGACCAAGGGGAATGTGGACCTACGAACACGTGAGCATCAAATAATAATTGCACGGTGGGTACGAATGCAGAAAAAAATGTCTATTTTTCAATTTCCTGGGGCCAGCATATCAGATAGATCTGATGTCCCTATACAATGGTGCATCGTAGAAGAAAAAGGGATGAAGAGATCTACCTAGAAAACCGAGTCAGCCTATGATCCATATGGCATGTGTAGATGAGAGGTCAGATTAATTCTACAATTTATTTCCCGAGGATCATCATATTCCTTGAGAATCTGATGTCCCTATGTGTGTTGTCATCGCGTACAACCAGTCCATCAAGATTACTAACAAACGCTCACCTGAGCAATTTCTCCAAATGGCCGGAAAAGGGTGAGCAGATCGTTGTCAGTACATGAGAAGGCCAGATTACGAAGGAAAAGGCGTGATGTCCGTTGAATGACTTCCTTCACCGAATCATCCACTACAGGAAGTTCAGCTGGTTTATTACTACTGTCGTCCACTCGTCGCCGTTTGTTTGGGCGGGGAATTGGCGCATCCTTGGCACCCTATTGACACCATTACCACCACACCAAAAAAATGGATACGACATACCTCTACAATTGTGACGCTTATGCGCGCTGAATCGATAAAGGTACGATCAAACCAGTCTCTTGCGGCAGCCGCCTCCTCGTCGGTCTTGAAGCCAACAAATGCAAATCGTCGAGACGCGCCATCTGGTTTATGGGCGATCTTGAGGTCGGTAATGGTCCCAGGCGGTGCGCCTCGTTGCTCAAAGTGTTTTCTGAAACGTTCTGCGGTTAAATTGGGAGGGAGGTTCTTGACGATGAGACGAGACATGGACGTGGAGTGAAAAAGCTTGCTTTTGAAGCACAACTCCGATCGGCATATCCCGCGACAACTAGTTTCGACAAGTCCGCAATCACACAGAGCACCGCGATGGCGTCCACATCGATATTTGGTGAAGAGAAAAATCCTCGCGGAATACCAAAAGCACCTTTCATCGTGAGTGGCGTTGATTTCATAAAGATATCGATACCAAATTTATCTAGGCCAATGTCGAGGAATACATTGGTGGACCTGACGGTGACGTCGAGGGGCCGCTCAAAGCTTTCCAGGACGCGATCGCGTACGTTTTCTCGTTGGATTATAGTATGACATTCTTGAACCGATAAAAGTACAGGAAATATCGCTACATGGATGCAAATTTGACGCAACGCCGACGGAGCCTCGAAGATAAAATACCAGACATCAAAAAGACACTCCATATGGTGGAGTTTTTGCAAGAGAGACGCGTATGTCCGACAGTTTCGTTTGACTGGCAGGGTCATGAACTGTCTTTAGGAGGGTAAACAAAAGGCGGACGACGACACGGACGAGCTCGATGATGAGGATGACACTGAGGAAGAGGTCGCGAAGAAACCGTTGACCACTACGTTCGAGTTAAACGACACGCTTTATGCAGAGGCACAACTCGAGGACACAGAGACCGTCTATCTGTGGCTAGGGGTAGGTCTTCGCTGGTTTACCTCCCCATCCTTTACTAATTACGTTCCCGCAGGCAAACGTCATGCTATCGTACAAGCTTATCGCTGCCATATCGCTACTGCGATCTAAACTTGGGGCAGCGGAAGCAAGTCTGAAGGCGACTATAGAGGATCTGGAGTTCCTTCGCGAGCAACTCACGGTGATGGAGGTGAACACTGCAAGAATGTACAACTGGGATGTGAAACGGAGAAGAGCGACCAAGCTTGCAGGGCAAAAGGCTTGAACGTTTAGAGCACAATGAGGTTATATTGCTTTCGAATCTCGTCTACATAACGAATGAATGCATACACGCGTTTGAATGAATTTCGATCGCAGACACCGACACTACTGATGGCTGGACAATTAAACATCCCCGTGGCATGTAATGCATGTATTGATTAATCGTTGAGCCCAATCATCTCACAGGAAATTTCAGGCCTCGGGCCTCAGGATCGGTAAGATCCCCATCAACTGTAGTGTTCCCCGTCGGCTCCTCTTGGCGCTCGCGGTACATGATGGGTGCAATGGACGCCCAGCGCGTGTTTGAGCTGGAAAAAGTGGGACTCGGAGCCAGTGTGATTTTACGATACGATATTTTCAGCGACAGGACCTGGACCAGGTTCATCGCACGAGTGGTTGGACTAAGCGCAGGTGGGAATCTCTGGTAGACTCAAAATCAACTGTCACGGGACAGACTAGCTCGCAGGTTGTTAAACATGCGGACAAAGTACTCCAGCGCGACGCTTTGCGAGTTTATGCTCCTCCCAGCTGGCAGCCAGTCGGATGGGTGGAACAGAGTTTTTGGTGTATCGTCATGTACACGTGTGGGGTAGTGCATACTAGCACTGACATGTATGTAGTATGTCGACCAGGTGCCGGAGACGTTGAGGACGACTTCTGCTGTGCGTTGGCGATTCTCTTGGGGTGATCAAGTGAAGTCGGTCAGAGAGCGTAACCGAGACGGCATCATGAGTGTACATAGCCCCATTTGGAACGGCCCCTGCGGCCGAACAGAATCATGCACAGCCACGTCTGGCCTTCTTCCACAACACTCAGCCAATCTACCCGCACCCCAATCCACGACAACTTGAAAATCTTACTAAAATTGACGCTGCCACAGTGATATATCACACCTTTTGGGGCTAGACATCAACACGACCAAAAGTTAGAACTATCCATGCATCCAAGCACATCCGTTACCTCTTTGTCTCCTCTGAGTGAGTTCAGTCTCTGAAAATGCCCTCGACACCGACCGAATAACTCCCTCTCGAAGACAAGCAACCTACAGGTGGATATGGGTCGCTTGACAGATTAACTAAAGTCCCCGCGGTCGACCTGTACGAAGACGAGTATAGCGATCCAGTATACCAGGCGAAAGCGCGCATTCTGAATAATGCTATACAAGAAATTGGCATGGGCAGATATCAGGTATGGAGGACGAATACTTCATCGCTGTCATTTATGTGAATACACCCTCGTAGTGGCATCTGTTCTTCGTGGCCGGCTTTGGGTGGTTTGCGTAGGTCTTTGCTATGTGATCGCTCATCGAAGTTGATGCCTACAGATCGTTCTCAGCGATAGCGTCTGGCCTGTACGTGCTACTTCACAGACAGCGTTCCACATTTAACAATAGTCCACCAGCTATTGCCCGGAGTAATCCTTACGCCCGTTATCTACGAATTCCGTTTCAATGCGCCGCTTCTACCTTTGGCAGCGAACATTGGCCTTCTCGTGGGTGCCATTTTTTGGGGTTTCGGATGCGATATCTGGGGTCGAAGGTCTACTTTATCGTCTGTTCTCCGGGAATATCCAACTAAATGCCTCTCTTTTGCAGGTGGTCTTTCAATTTGACACTTCTCACTACGGCCATCTTCGGCTTAGCTGCAGGAGTTTCACACGACTTTGTCGCTTTGGCCTCCCTGATCGCAGTTGCTAGTGTTGGCGCTGGGGGTATGTTTTCCAGTGTTTCATTTCAGATTATGCACTGAACTCTACTCGAGGTAACATGCCTGTAGATTCGGCCATTTTCTTGGGTAAAATGGTCCCTTCTGGATTTCCCAAGTTGTTCGGCTTACCTTTTCCCACACTAGATTTCGTCCCCGGGTCTCATCAGTACCTTTTAACAGTACTCTCTATTTGGTGGTCTTTAGGGCTACTCACCTGTGGTCTAGTGAGTATGAGATGAGCATTCGATTTGAGACGACACCAACAAGCCACTTGCAGATTGCATGGCTCCTGATTCCTGGTTTCTCTTGTACCACCCCAGAGAACTGCGAAACGTCCAACAATATGGGTTGGAGATACCTTCTCTTTGCGCTTGGGGGGCTTAATCTTCTCCTATGGGGCATCCGCTTCTTTGTCTTCACCCTCTTGGAGAGTCCGCGATTCCTTTCTGGGATTGGGAAAGACGCAGATGCGGTCGATGTCATCCACCAGCTGGCCAAATACAATGGTAAGACAACAACACTCACAGTCGAAGAACTGGAGGCGCCAGATCGGATCCAGGACGGGTCTTCATCGAGATCCGGAGGCCACATTCTGTCTAGGGACTCTCAATACGGTGCGGGCCATATTAAGGCGTTGTTTGCGACACCGAAGATGGCTTGGTCGACCAGCTTACTCATCACTATTTGGGGTATGACTAGCCCCTCATTCGTTCCGAGATGTCATGATCGACCTTTTTTCTGGTGAAGGGACCATTGGACTTGCTTCAACGCTATACAATAGTTTTCTGCCATACTTGTGAGTGGAGGTGCAGTTCGTACTCAATACCGCTAACTGTTTATCAAGGTTGCAGACGCGTGGTGCCGTCTTCGGAGACGGATCCCTCTACATCACCTACCGCAACGTATGCAATCTCCATGGATATGATGATTCAGCACTCATTTTTTCGAAAACAGCAAGTAATTATAAGCGCGATCTGCGTTCCCGCTGCTTTCCTTGCTGGGTGGGCCGTTGAGGTGCCATACATTGGACGTAGGGGCAGCCTTGCGATTTCCTCAGGCGAGTCATCCATCCATGCGATGTAACTTCATTGTTCAACGACCTCCCGCGAAATAAAGGGCTCACTGGCGCGTTTCTATACGCGAGTACCACCTCCAGGACGTCCAATGAACTTCTGGGGTGGAACTGTGGCTACTCGTTTTGCAGTATGGTGCGTCCGAGATGAAAGTTCTCTCGACGATGATTCACTGTTCTGTAGATGATGTATGGTGTGCTCAATGCGATCACTCCAGAGATATTTCCTGCCAAGCATCGCGGTACAGGGAACGGCTTGACAGCCACTGCAACCCGTGTGTTTGGCGTGTTGGTTCGTCCGTCCATCTCGTGCCCATGGCTGACACTGATACCCAACTCGGAAACGCCTTGAACAGGCACCAGTCGTTGCGTTGTATGCGAATCTGGAGACGGCGGTGCCCGTGTACATTTCGGGGGCCCTGATCATGCTCGCAGGAGTCTTGGCCGTGTTTTTACCATATGAACCTAGAGGTAAGGTTTCCATCTAGATGCGCGTGATATAAAGACGCGCTTTGGTGCCATGCCAATGTTGTTTGAGATATAATAATAGATTTTGCAATACTTGATTTCAACTCTGTTCATGTAGTATGCATTGTCCCGGGAGAGCGCAAACCGCATGCACCATGACTCCGAAGTTGCCATCTCCGTCTTCTTCCTCTGGACCAATTACGCCATAGAACCACATGCCTCGAGGCGTTCTGGGGTTCCTTAGTTCCTAGTCGCATAATTAATGGGTAACTGGGAGAAGAAACAACGGTGCCCACATTCCGAACATCAATATGATTACGATTCAACCGACTCAGAGCTTATAAGTCTCGTTGTTCACAACTTGCTAAAGTGGATCGAGACATTCAGAGCATGAGACGCCTTCATTGCCGGAACGTGCCCGTGATAGCCTGCCGCTGAGTACCACCTGCACTTTTACTCCAAGTCATTTCGGCCGATATCGTCAGATTCATCAATTACACGTTGCGCCCAATGATATAGAAACGCCGATAACACATCACCAAAGAAGTCACAGCTGGCACCCATCAAGACGAGTCCACGGTGGGATATGATGACCAGAAGAAGGCTCAGCTGAGATAATTATCGAATGAACGGCTCGGAAAGCACAAACCTCTCACCACACCCAGTCTCTTCTCCCCAAAAAATCTCTTTTCGAGTGCAACCCCGTCACCCTCTTTGAATTTGATGCGCCAATGTTTGGTCACTACCAGGCAGTCTCACCAAAAATCTACACAATCAATAGGGGGGAGAAATGGCATCATTGATTGCCCGAGGGGCCTTGAGGGTCTGCTCACGTTGCACAATTCACAAGCAAGGGAGGAAATTCAAGCCATGGTGTGAGCATGAGACGTGTCCAGAATGTATCCCTGTGACCGAGTACCTTGGGTGTGTTACTCGAGATGCCCAACGCCGGTGCTCATCAACACGAGGCATGAAGATTTCGTAGAGATTCAGAGATGTGGCCGGCCTCTTGGCCGATGTGATATTGGAGTGGAACACGATCGCAGAGGGAGAAGAGTCGCCAGACAGAGGTCGCGGTTCGCTGACGACGTGGGCATCGAGCCAGCGTTTCGGCAACCGCCGCGAGGTCTTTGGCCTGTCCCAAGGGAAGTG
The DNA here is from genome assembly GCA_038093375.1 of Xerocomus brunneocitrinus. Classification (NCBI taxonomy): domain Eukaryota; kingdom Fungi; phylum Basidiomycota; class Agaricomycetes; order Boletales; family Boletaceae; genus Xerocomus; species Xerocomus brunneocitrinus. The sequence goes on from JBBPSB010000784.1 coordinate 11,079, forward strand.
GACCCTTTCGGATTGTCCAT
>JBBPSB010000785.1:0-11093 GCA_038093375.1 Xerocomus brunneocitrinus
CCACAACGTCGAGGTCTGTCATTGCAAACCCTTCCTCTGTCTATCCTGCATCCTACCTCCCTTGGGACGAGTCATACTCGCATCCCTAAACCCATCACACACTGACTATCTGTTTTACAGCGGATCGGACACTTGTCGGATGGATCTGAGCTCTTTCTCTAGTTCAAGCTCTCGATCGTGCACTATTGGTGGATACTATACCTACTGCCAAACAACCTGCGGCCAATGCGTGGGCAGTATGTATGCATGCCGTCGGAAGTGTTGCTGGGTTCTTTGTGTAGGTTTACATTACCTTTGGCTGCCGAATGCTCATTTTCCCTGACCCTAATCGCAGAGGAAATCTCGATCTCCCTCATATTTTCCCCTTCCTTGGGAGTGTAAAGTTGGAGGTCCTCTCCGTTATTGCTGCGTTTCTCTTGTTGACAGTGTGGCACGAATAGGACATACAAGCTTGGTGAAGAAGGTTGAGCTTCTATTTTATTTTTCCGTTTTTATGCCCTAGCTTGCATCCTTTTGTCAAACCCGCTGCTGTCTTGTTCATCCCCCCACAACTCATGGTTTTCGTCACCGCACGTGCCCGACAATGCAGTGTTGACACCATTCGGAAGACAACAATTGTGTGAGTACTTATATCCAATGGCCCTTCGCTCTCCTCCATACCTCTTAATTTTCCTTGGTGTACCCTACTTAACAATATTTCTGTTGTTTTCGCAATGCTTGTTCATTGATCGACAATGCACTTTTGCAGATGACCTCGGAGTCGCAATGAGACTGAAATATGGGTTCTTGTTGGAGGTTTGCTGCTCCCTTGCGGATGGGAATGCTGATATGCTGAGCGTAGTCACAGGACTTCACGGAAAAGGATAAGTTACCCGTATTCCAGACCGAGTCTCAGTGAGTCATGTCTTCTCGTCTTGGTTGATGGATCCGATTTGTCGTTTCTGTTCCTTTATACCTGATTGGATTTAACAGGGATCGGATTGCCCGCGGTTAATTTTGCTCTGGGCTTCTTTGGCTGGCCTCTTGACGGAAAATACGAACAAGTTATAACAATAGAGGCATCCGATGTGGGTTCCCCACCCATTTCCTCGTGCGTGTTTCTCAGACCTCGTTTTTGTTAGTTCAATAACATGCTCACTCCCTATGATACTTGCCCCAACGCCAACGTCCAAGACAAAGCTGTCCGGTCCCCCACGTATGTCAAGGAATGGACCGCTATTTATCTAAAGGAAGCGCGGGAGCGACTCCAGGCCGACTTTAAGCCCACCGATGGAGGTCAGGGATTTAACTTGGAGATTGAGGATGTGTATAAAATGGAGTATATGTGTGCATACGAGGTAGCGTATCCTGGTCCTTTTCATTTGGTATTGCGGCAGCTGATGAGTGCACTGAAGACTGTCGCACTTGGTTATTCTAAATTCTGCGAGCTGTTCATGGAGGATGAATGGGAAGGGTTCAATTACACGTCAGTGCTTGTTCTTCCCTGACAGTCACGCTCTCACGGCTCGTCTCGTTTAGCCTTGACTTGATTTTCTGGTACGATTCTTCGTTTGGTTCGCCTGTAGCCCGTGTGCAAGGGTTGGGGTACATCCAAGAACTCGTATCGCGACTCACACACACGCCAATCGAGGTTTACAACTCCAGCACCAACGCGACGTTGCACGCTGATAATCGTATTTGGCCGCTTGATGACGTCTTATATGTGGATGCAACGCACGAAGTCGTCGTTTTGAACAGTAGGTCACATTTCGTATGAAGGTTGACAATTCTAAACGCGATCGCAAACAGTCCTTACTGCGTTGAACTTGACGACGCTCGCTACGTCAGGTCCCCTTCCAGCTGACCACAATTCAAAGTTAACGACGAATAAAAACATCGACAAAGCCTCCATTGTCCAAAACAAGCAGCTCACAATATATACTCATCATCACAACTCACTCACTGAGCCGGATACCAACCCCCGACCGTCTCCCAGGCGCTTCCTGCTGGCACCTCCCAGTCCCCATGACATCCCCAATACCAGTCAACCTCTTGGATCGTCGTCTTTTGGGCCTCAATGAACGTCGCGAGTGGGCAGATCCCAGAGGACGAGGGTGGGCAACCTTGGATTCCGGTGAGCGGGCCAGGGCCATCGTTGACCACGATACGAATATGCGATGCCTCCGTATCATCGTTGTCCGATTGTCCAGAAGAGTCGGAACACGAGAGAACTGGAGGCGAGCGGAACCTTGTGTGTCAGCACTGGTAAATACACTATGGAGAAGAGAATAGACCGACGTTGGAACTGCACATTGGTAGCAAATGGCGCGATATCAGCTGATCTAAAGGAGCGGTTCGTTGGGAGTCATTAGCACTATCTTCATGGATCAGTTAATCATAAGTAACTGGATGCATTTACATTTTTTAGCAAAGTATTCGACATCAATGCTGTCCGAATCCGTCTCGAGGATGGTACTGGGCGCCAGATTTTGCCCATCCACCCCCCGCCAAATAGCATCTGGGCACTCTAGCGACTCAAGCCACTCCACAGCGCAATATTTTACCCTTCGATACGGCCATTCCTCCAACTTTAACGACCTGTCTTCACCGGATCTGGTTACCGTCCAGACGCACTCATTAATCTGCACAACGCGAACATTTGGGAATCCGTGTTCAACAAACCTCACAGAATTCAGGTTCGTCTTGTTCATGATCCCGATGTACCGCAACTCTAGTGGCATACCCGTGCGGAGTTGCTACCGCACGACGGCGCATCAGACCAGCACAAGATAGTCAGAAAGGGACGCACGTTCATAAACACTATCAGGTCTTCCCTCCATACCGGCGACATATCAAGCGTCAGCGCGCGTACTGTCTTTGGGATCAACCACCCCGCCAGTGCTGGAGACAAATTCCTCGGATATGTGATCCTCAAACTAGTCAACTTGGATAATGCCGGAAGCACACCCCACGCCGAGGCGTCGAACCAAATCCGATGGACATCCGACGATGGAACAATCAGGTGATAAGTTTGTAACTCTGTTCGCTCGCGGAGAAAGTCGGAAATCGCAGGACAGAGCTTGCCATCTGTAATGTATCGAGACAGAGCGGTAATGTTGAGTGAGAAATGGCGGAGGAATGGGAGGTCCGTGCGGTGTTGTCGGAATAATGCCGAAGGCGTGCATTCAAGCGTTCCCGAAAGCATCAGAGACTCGAGTTGGTGGCCATTGGCAAGAATCTCAGAGAAAGCTTGGGTATCTGCTGAAAAACAGCCCTGGAACTCGATTTGGGTCAGGTGGTGCACAGAGATGGCTTCCGTTGGAAAGCGCCAGCGCGGATTGATGATAGACAAAGAACGAAGGGTGTCGCGACTCTGGGCCAGAAACGTATGAATGGACGGACTGCTACCAATGCCACCATCCGAGCTGATTGAAAAATGTGTAAGGTGTTTGAAGACAGGCACTTGAATGTCAACATTGTGACCAGCCACTCTGAAATGCCTTTTGTCAAAAGAACATGTCATTCAAAGTGAATCATACATGAGGGATAGGCGTTGCAACCGTGGATTATGAGAGCGGACTGTCTGTAACGTGCGTGTAATCAACTCAGTGCTGCCAGAGAAATGAGGTTCAACAACTTGGGAAGTGCGTTTATGAGCATGCCTGAGATAACACTTAGTCACATCAAGCGTGCAGTGGAGGGATAGGCATACCGATTTGAAACGCCAATGACTGCGTGACATCGGACGGGACAGCAAAGACATTCAAGCTCCTGACCTGGCCAGCGAAATGTGGGTCGACCAATATCCTTGTAAGGATATCCGCGCTTCGCTGGTAATGCCATATATCACTCGATCAACACCTCCCTGTGTGGTGTCTGTATCCCAGGGCTCCATAGTAGCGGTAAGATGAAGGTCAATGTCGCGAAACAGTAGCTGGTTGGCAATGCGCGAAAGTGCATTTGGGACGAGGAGTAGCGACTTGAGGTCGCGTCTAGGTAGGAAGAGAGCAATCACCCGCCATACTTCCGCCGAGAAACGAGGCGGGCTCTCGGGCTCTCGGAGAAGCTGCAATACGGATGAATAATGTCCTTCCCGTGAACTAAGACGCGCACCATCTCAGGACGGAGATGCTGGGATTGAATGATCGCCTTGACGTCCTGATTTTCAGGATCTACCGTCAACATGGAATGGAGGTCTGGAAATGACATGTGAGACACAAACTTTAGACCCAAGTATCGTTCATTATGTCAAGCAAGGTCAGCTGACCTCCCACATCACCAAGATTAACCGCCTTGTGTAAATAGGTCACTCCCAACAAGAACACGAAACACGCCATGGTTCTATGTGAAACGTTCGGTGGTCTGTTGACAGCCCAGATGAAGAAGGTCTCGAGGTAGAAGGACGACAATTCTCGACGAACGACGAAGGCGCACCGATGATGTGCGACCTGGTATGCCAAGCGCTCGGTCGTTATGTCCACATCGACTATTGCAGAGCCAGGACTTCGGCAGAGTGTAGAGCGACGAATCACGAAGTTCAACACGTCACGAGAAAGCTGCGACCAGAGCCAGACCGACCAAAGGACTTTTTGACCCACAGCTTGTTTGTTACGCTTGGTCCCGGGTAGGGCGGCAAGCGTAGCCTCTGCGAGGGGACGAGGGTTCAAGGACGTTCAAGGGGGTTTCCACTTGGAACGTAATGAGACGGTCGAGGGGGTTTCCTACTCGACGGGTTCAAAGGTTCAAGGACAAGACACCCGTTCAAAGCACGGGCGTAGGCTTTCAAGGGGGTCAAAGGACGAGAGAAGTCAAAGGGGCTTGATTCGTGTACAAGGTAACGAGTACAGAGGAGATCTAAGCTAAAGAGACAGGACAAGTATCGACGGTATATATACTGTCCTAAGGATTTAGGGCAGGTGTGAGAGATACAAGATCGAGTCATAAGGTGTCACCGAGTGACGAGAAAGGAATGACTCATCGGCGGCCGAAGGAGTCATGACTAAAGTGAAACGACACATCGAAGCCGATGATGTCGCATGGAAAGTAAGCGAAAATGACAAAGACAATAGCGAGAGATCGGATGGAGGAAACGACTACCTAGACAAGTGGAGGCTGTAGGGCCAAAGACGTGGGATAGGATGGTAGTCGTAGAAGAAAGAAACGATGAGTCCGAAAGAAAAGAATACGAAGGGAAACGAATCGTAACATTACGGCTATCCAACACCTGCCTTTTTTGGCCTTCGATCACCATGGTGTTCCTACTTCGTTGAACGCGACGTAGGAACTTTTTTGCCCATTATCGTGACTTTAGTAATTAAGCCCCTAGATGGACATGGTCCATTGGTGTAGCGTCACCGACCTCATCGTGTCAGGTAGTGCAAGCATCATCCAGACGACCTGACTCGTCTACTGTGACCTTGTAAAACACGACCTTGTTCGTCTGCTGTGCGGCGAGGTCAACGATCCTTGAGTGGTCTGTGGCCCCTAAGTGACCACAATCTGTGAGTGAATCAGTGAACACGGAAGCACGATGCCAGGAATGACTACATACAACGGACGGCTGTATTGAAGGAGATGACTGCCCCATGCAACTTTGTCTAGCTCAACGTCCTTAAGCACTGGGGCGTACTGATCCCATCCAACTTCTGTGCGGGACAGTGGTGATCACTCAGTACCTCGCAGATTGGCTCGCTATCTCCAATGGCATGAGTCGCAACCGCGATTATCGAGGCGTTGGATTCATTTGCACGAAAGCAGCTGGAAAAGGCGTGTTCCGATCCGACTTCTATTGGTGATCTTCCACCTACTACTCCGAGCTTGAAAAAAAGTGGCCTTGCAGCCGCAATCGCAGCCAGTCGTGCGAAGGCAAAAGTAATTCTGGAACATCTGCTAATGAAAGAAGCTTTCCGACACCTGCGTCTCTGACCTCGTCCCTCGTTCATCTTTGTCTCTGCCGATGGTTGCTCAGAGCCGACAACCAACAATCGCCGATGTCAGTTCCTGCTTTTACAATTTTGTCGTCTGTTTTTGTCGTCTGTGTAACATTGGCGTCATCCATTGATCCAAACATCATCAATAGATAGAATAGTGTTAGTGCGACGAGGAGTGAAGAAAGAAGGGCATACCTCGTTTCGCTAATTGTGTTCATCGCGTGGTTAGTACGCAAATCCCTCCCGCCTCACGTCCCGAGAGTCCACTCCCATCCCCTTCAATGTGGCGAGCGCCATTTCTTCAAAGCCCTCAGGTCCACACATGTAGACCTGCCTGTCCCGTACGCTCAACGCACTCAACATCTTCTTGTTCAGTCGACCCTCGTGCATTGTCACCTCGATGGCGAGCGCTGTCTGACTTCCCACAGCCACAGAAGAAGCGGAAGGAGGCGATCGGGAAAAGACGTGAATAGACAGTTTACCACGATGTCCTTCAAGGTCGTCAACGGTGCACTCCAAAGCGCGAACGACGAGCGGAAGCAACGCATTGGGCTCGCGCGTGGATAGCAGGAGAATAATATCATCCCCTCTGCTTTCACCGTTGCTCTTCTGTTGCTTCAGCCCTGCCAACATGGCGAGGAAGGGCGTCACCCCGATTCCACCAGCGATCCACAGCCACTTTCGAGCAGTGTGTGCAGATGCGAACGATCCCTCTTCCCGTCCAGAAGAACATGCATTGACGTGCGTTGGCAATGTAAAATCACCAGTAACACCGACGAGGGGCACGCTCAGCTGCAAGGGCCGCATGTCCTCAAGGAGCTCTGGCCGAGACTCGTCTAGCTTGCGTGCGATCGTAAAAAGTGCGGTGGTCACCGCCCCTCCGGGCTTGTGTCGCATCGTGAGTGTGAACGACAGAGGGTTGGCAGTGGTGTCCATGTTCCCAGAGGACCAACCAGCCCACTTGCTCGACCCAGATACCGTCCAGGTGCGTATTCTGTCGTCGTTGACGCTCGCTGGATTCCCGGGCGCCATGTGTTGATATGGCAGTGCACCGACAAACGATTTGAAATCTAGTATCGCTGCTTGTCCGGGGACGATGTTGATAGGCGTTGACGACTCGAATGTGAACGTCGCGATGTCACGTGAATGCATTTCGATGCGTGTGAGGGTCACGTTGCGCCCCTCTTGGCTATCGTCCACGAAGTATGCCGAGGTTATTTCTTCCGTGAGATGTCGCACGGGTGGGGAATAGGGACTGCGCTGGACTTGCGTTCCCGGTCGCTGGCGGACGGGCAACGCGTCTTCCACCAAGATATAGCCCGTCACGTAGACAGTTGTCAATGCGGTGGTACGGGGCATGAGTCGTTGTGCGGCGGGTCCGACGAGGTTATGCGCCTCGCCTGTAAGATAGAGAACAGCACCAGTCATGAAGGAAACGAACGTGACGCCAGCCAATGGCGTGACTTCAATGTTTCCGAGGGACGTCAATAACCGATTGCCTTGCGGAAAGTGTGAGTTTGGGCCCAAGGCGCCTTGAGCGATCGACGTACCGGAATAGTCTGGAATCACAAGTGTTCGATCATCGCTAGGTTGAATCCGCGCAAAGCCGGGTTTACCACCACGTTGATTCATGCCCACATGCGACGGAAATCGTTCAGCATCTGCTCCAGCATCATAGCACGTCCCAAGGTGTCAGAGTCATGTATAAACGACACGACATCTTCGGGCAATCGCTCGTTGGGGGATAAGTTGAGGTGCCGATACACAACGCGCGGATATGTATCCGAGAACGGCACGAGGTCTCGCACATTGATGTACTTTGGACAATTTCTACGTCAGGTCAGATGTCGAGCATTCTGTTGACCGAAGAGCACATACCCGATCGCTTCGTTCACGACGGACCGAACGTGGAGTATCTGACCGTCACTTTCGAGATGCTCGATGTACCCTGCAAACTTGTTCCGTCTTCGCGTCGAGAACTCGACGCCAATCCCCGCGATCAGTGTACGGTCCCCTTTGGCAGCTGCAACATTCTGACGGAACGGATCCCCCTCCCACACGCTCGCATTCAACGTGAGCTCGCCCGGGTGTCGGCTGGTTGCAAACCCTGGCTGACCGTCTGGACCTGCGAGGATGGAGGACCAAGGACGGTGTCGCTTGTCAATCGTGGTGACGGGGATGAATGGCAGGCGGGTCGTGTAGAATACTTGGTGCTCTTCGCGCATCTCGGGTTCGATCCATGTCCACGCCTGGGACATGACCCCTGCGTACCCCATCTTGTCTTGGATCGCTCGTTCGCCTTTGTGCCATCCGTTAAGAGACATTTCTGGTTAGTGACTGAGAGCGTCAACTTGGCCAGCATTGCAATATATATAACCTCGGTGAATGTCTGCATCACTAAGCATGACAAACGCACATCTTTGCTGCTGACAACTCCATGATGCGGTTTAGTGGCTGTGGCTCTCCAGGTTTCAGATCTTGCAGGGTCACAAACTGACACGTACCGCTGTATGTATCATGCAATCCTGCCTATACGTTCGTCCTTGTTTTCTTCTAATGGCTGACTCATCATTCTACATTGGCCGAAGATGTTAGGCGCACTGGCTGCCACCTGGCACGAGCAATGCCGGATTGTCCCGCATTGCTCTAACGTGTTCAGGGAGGAAACCGTGGGTGGATGGACACTCAGCTGAACGCTAAATTAGTAGCAAGTGGTCGAGTCGTATAGCCGTTCGGTCACCTGACCGGGACGCATCTTGACTGTGGAGACTTTCATTGACAACAGTCTTCATCTTACGCCTTCGAGTCCATACGAAGAGTCCACGTCTAGGTTTGTCGAACAATGGCAATTATCGCGAGATTGACATTCATTTCCACAGTTTATCACATTCTGCGAGGATAAATACTCGGGCATCCTGAACACAACTCGTTCGTTTAATTTCTTCTTCATTGCGCCCTTTTTAACATGTCTCATACTCACCAGGAGGAGCATCCGGCACAACCGCAGCACGCTGACGTAGCCGGCACACGACCCGTTACCGATCGTGTAGGTGCCACCGAATCCACTCCCGTCAAAAGGAAGCACGGTCCAAACCAGGCGTTCACGGTCGAGCCTTGCGACTTTAAAGAAGTACGAAACGAACTGGACATCGAAATGCAAGGTCATTGGTGGGGTCCGATGCCCATCACACCCTTCTTAGAAGAATTCCTCCCTCCTGCCAATGCGCCGTTACCGGATCTTCCAGTGGACCCATTCAAGGATATTCCCAAAGACGGATTAGAGAGTGCTCGATATAGCAAATTTGTGAGTGCTCGTGTCTTTACATGAGTTGTGTGTCATTGACCACGCACAGATTGATGTGATCCAAGGATGGATGCCTCACCTACAGGCAGTCAACACAAGCAGCAAAGAAGATACAGCAAACAATTTAAAGCTGAAGACGGATATTGCGATCTACGACCGTATCGATGGTATGACAATTCCAGAAAGAACAGATTTCTCGCGGATGGAACTCTGGATGGAGTTCAAATCAAAACCACAAGGAGCCGCATTCCGCGATCCCAAGGATTCAGAGGAGGCGCGCCTTTGGTCAAACGAGGAGGGGTTCTTCGTACCGGACACCGTCGAAGGGTCGAATACGCGCGGGCAAATGGCACACTATGCTGGCGCGCAGCACAGCATGCAGTTCCGGCACTTCTCCTTTTCGATTTTGGTCGAAGGCGATAACACCCGGTTCCTCCGATGGGAACGGGCTGGTACGATCGTGACGGCCGCATTCAACTACCGAGAGAATCCAGAGCTTATGGCTGAATTCTTGTGGCGGTTTGATCACCTGTCTGCCGGGGAGCGAGGACACGATGAATCTGTGCAGCCAGCGGGTCTACGACCCGAGGACGACGCGCGGGTGAGGGAGAAGTTAGGGATCACGCGCGACGACGTTCCACTTTACAGATACACGATTCCCGGTCTGGAAGGAACGGGATATGCATACGGTCCTCGGCCACCAGCTACAAATCGCTCGCTCGCTAGCCGGTTTACTCGGACCTCACCCACTGTATGGATTCCAACCGTGGCTGGAGACGGAGGAACGGAGACACGCACCGAACACGAGTCTTCGAGCGAACGAGGTGCATATCCAGAAGTGAAGGAAGGGCCGTGGTGCGAAGAAAGATTGATCTTCATGAAGGACACGTGGCGATACTTGTCGAACTCGCCCGACGTCGACATTATGCCTGAACACGAGATCTATGAAATACTTCACAAGCACAATACGCCCAACATCCCTGATCTTGTTGCTGGCGGGGACGTTGCAGGCGGGAAGACGAGAACGCAAGAATTTGTGGGCGCGGAATGGCTGTGCATGAAGCCGGAGGTCTGTCCGTTTCAACACTATCGCCTCGTCCAAGGGGTCGTAGGTCGCCCGCTGGTCAAGTTCGAATGCACGAAGCAACTTGTTACAGGTGTTTTGGACGCATTGAAAGGTGTGTGTACCCTGAGATCTAATCAACAGTACATTGACATTCGGGTCTGAAGCTCACTCGCACGCATTCGAAGTCGCGAAGCTTTTGCATCGAGACATAAGCATGGGCAACATCATTCTGACAGATGAAGGCAGGGGTCTACTAATTGATTGGGAAATGGCGAAAGCAGTGGACGAGATTGGAAGAAGGCGACCTGATCGTACGGTATGTCGTCCAGTAGCTTTGCACCTATCGTGCACTGACGACCGTCCACCTGAGTAGGGAACATGGCAATTCATGTCTGCGCATCTACTGGAGAACCTCCGCAAGACACACACCCTCACAGATGACCTGGAGTCATTCCTACACGTCCTAGGATGGATAACTTTGCGCTACGTCCCAGCCGATGATAACTTTCTGCCCACTGACCGTGCACAAGGCTTGCGCAAGTTTGATGAATATGTTTTGCTAGAAGGACATGATGAGCAAGGCGGACTTGGCAAGTCTGAAGCCTTGGGTCGCGGTTCGTACCCGTCGCCAAAGTTTAAAGCGAGACACTCCACACCGCTACACGATCTTATTGTGGACTTGAGCATGCCCTTCAAGTCGCTCTACGCTGTAAGGCCACCGACAGCAGGGGACCGCGAGAAGATTAAAAATTTGACAACCCACTCTGATAAGAAGTCAAACCGGCTTCGTACAGCAATCGAAGATTATGATGAG
>JBBPSB010000786.1:0-11092 GCA_038093375.1 Xerocomus brunneocitrinus
ATTGGCTGCCCTCTTCATAAAAGCACTCGCAATTATTTTCGATGGAGGTCCGAGAGTACGTCGCGGCAGGGTAAGACAACCGTTACCTGAGATCATCCCACTATAATCGTTTATATGCCGTTTTTGCGCTCTTTTCACAACGAATACTTTGAGAAGCAGAGCTTGGTACATGAGATATCGAGTAGCCACAAAGCGGATACAAGCAATGCAAAGCGAAACAGAAAGCAAGCTCGAAGATATAATGTTAGGCCCCAAGATGTATATAAAGAATACGCTGATCCATTGAAATATCCACCTTCCTCGTCGTCATCCGCAACGCGCGCACTGCACGGGTATAATCCAGACGACCCGACCTGTCGATCATCAGCTTGTAAAACAAGGATATAACCTTGTTCGTCTCAGAATCATCCACTCCCCACATCGTCCCGATGACGGTGGATCACCTCGTCCGGACTCTCTCGGTCTCCAACGGTCGTATGACAAGCGGACAGGTAAGCAAATTCGGGATTCTGCATATTGCACTGGATGATACGTTGGATTGTGAACCATCCGTCGTGGAGAGCAAATGCAGACTCGAACGGTTGCTCCTGATTTGGAATGCCATGACAAGCAAAGTGTACCCATTCGTTCTTGCCCAGCTCGTCAACCACAGTGGAAATGCAAGAGTCCTCTCCTTCGATGGATATGAACGTTGCGAGACCTTCGGCGAGCCGACCAATGTTGTCCAGTTCGGTGCCCACAGAAAAAAGTTTACTGCTCGTACCGAGAGGAGAGACGAATTGTAAGATTGTTCAAAGACCATGAGCGACCAGTGTATCCAGGTGGGCAAAGTGAGAGTGCCTTTCGGTCGAGAACAATAGCCTCGTTCAGGTCATCAATCAGCCTGAGCTGCTCATACCGAAAGAAGAGATGAGTTGCAAGGTTGTTCGAGGACTCTGAGCGACCAGGGTGTCCAGGTGGGCAAAGTGAGAGTGCTTCCCGGCCGAGAAGAATGGCCTCGTTCAGGTCATCAATCTCCCCAAGCTGCTTGTACCGAGAGGAGAGATGAATTGCAAGATTGCCCAAAGACCCCGAGCGACCAAGATGTCCAGGTGGGCAAAGTGAGAGTGCTTCCCGGCCGAGAACAATGCCCTGGTTCAGGCCATCAATCTCCCCGAGCTGCTTGTAGAGGAGAGATGAATTGCAAGATTGCCCAAAGACCCCGAGCGACCAGGATGTCCAGGTGGGCAAAGTGAGAGTGCTTCCCCGCCGAGAACAATGGCCCCATTCAGGTCATCAATCTCTCCAAGGTGCTTGTACCGAGAGGAGAGATGAACTGCAAGATTGCCCAAAGACCCCGAGCGACCAGGATGTCCAGGTGGGCAAAGTGAGAGTGCTTCCCGGCCGAGAAGAATGGCCTCGTTCAGGTCATCAATCTCCCCGAGCTGCTTGTACCGACTGTAGAGATCCCTTACACGCTGAACCAAATTGACAATTCGCGCTGTGTTACCATTCGGAGGGCGAGTGTCTGGCGTATCGTGAGCGAGGGCGTTTGCCTGATCGATATAAGTCTCACTTTGACGCAGACTCGGCTGTTTGAGAATGGCATGTGCCTCTGGTTCAACTGGAGCCGGTCACGTCGCTGTCCATGCCAAAGGATAGAAACAAATACCTTTTGAACGCAGCTGACGGAACATAATTCAAGATGGGGGTTTGAGAAAACGTTGGGGTGCTGCCATGCGACAACTTGTTTGCTGGTGTAAACAAGGTAACTGCCGGCGATGCGTGGTGCTCACCAAGTTGGTCAGAGTAAGACTTGACCAGCCTTCCGCTATGAGGCTGCCGAATAAGGCAGGCGGTCGATATTGCCTACGAGATAAGGCCCACGTTGTCTCTTCGACTCGATGAGGAACGCGACAAGGGAGATTGTCTGGATTGTCTTTCCAAGACCCTGAAATGGGAGTTGAGCACGCGCATAGAGTCGTAAGAGCAAAGAGCGCACCATTTCGTCTGCCAGGATCCCATTGAGTTTGTTATTGTACAAACTGACCATCCACTGCAACCCTTTGAGCTGGTAATCTTTGAGTGTACCACCAATCAGAAGGGAAGGCTGTTTGGTGACCCTCTCGGATATCCGGTGGGCGACGGCGTAGTAATCCACCTTGCCCCTTTCTTCCGTGGCTTCTTCGTGTACCTGAGCACCAAACGTCGCCTCGTTCGTCGGACCATCTTCTGTTTCGAACTCCACCAACAAACCGCCATGTTCGTTCTGTTGTGCCATGACAGCCTGCGCGAGGGAATCGAGATATGTGTCCGTTTGCCGAATAAGATGCGTGATGCGTGTATCCTTGGCGGTATCAATGAGTTTCATATATGCTTCTTCATCATCAGCTTTGAGGGCCTTCAAACGTTCCTTGGAGATACGCTCAATGCGCTTCTGCTCCTCCTTTTCGGTATATGCGTGGAAGTTGAGGACAGCTCTTCCGAGACGGACGACACGATCTTGGGCCTGTCGGCAAGTTGAGATCACCTCCTTACCATGAGCGCAGATAACACCGAGCTGCTCGACGTGTTTGTGCTTTGCTCGGCGCTCGCGGTCGACGCGCTGTCGACGCTCTGCTTGCTCCGTCATGCGTGCATCGCGAAGGGTTGGCTTGCGTACGCGCCGGAAGTCGGCACGATTGAGTGGTAAAAGAGTACCTTGAATAAGACGCTCAGAGACAAGCGCGCGCATGGAGCGCTGTTTCTCGAGGAGACGCAAGGACTTGAGCTCTATCATGGCACGGAGCTTTCCATGTGCATTGGGTGCAGGGTGGGTGGATGCAAGGGTGCTCTGAGCCTCGATGGTGCCAATAGACAGCGCGGTTGTTTGCTTGTCAGTTAGCGAGCCGAGAATATCATCTGCAAGACTGTCGAAACCACCATCGCCGATCATGGCGTCCATGCCTTCGAGTTCACGGACGCGCTGTGAAATGCGCGCCTCGATGAAGCGATCCCTTTCATTGACGATCTGGTGGACATCGAGGCCCGGTGGCATGAAGGAAGGAATAAGGAGGCGTTGAAGACGAGTGGCGAACATGGTTGGATCGACATCTGCAGGACGGGTGAGATGCGTGAAAGGCAGGCGGAATGCATTGTAAGGATAAACGCCCAATTTTGCGTCGTCTTGACCCTTTGGCAAGCCAGAGGGGGTGACATTCGGTGGAAGCGAGGCTGCGGGCGTCTCTTCGTCCTGGACAGGGCGTTCGTTGGCTGGACCTTGGATGGGTGGGAGAGGAACTGTAGAAGAGAGGGAAGCAGGAACGACGCCCTTTTGCATCTTCACGGCAGCATCGACGATCCTAGGGCCGACATCGGCGGGGGCGAGGGCCTTGTCGAGATCGGCAGCGACGGAATTGTGCGGTTTGATGGCTTGTTGTAGATGCTCTGGGAGGGGAGTGCCGCGTGAGATGAATTTGAAGGCCATGATTTGGGCGCGAAGGGCATTTATCTGGTCCGGGGTGAACGAGACAGGTGTGGAAGGCGGGATCGGCGGGGCGGGGACTGGGCCGGCGGTGACGGACGGGGGTGCATTCTGGGGTGCAGCGGGGGGCGGGATGGCGGTCGGGGGAACGTCGGGGGGGTGGCCATTAGAAAATGGTTGAGACTGGCCATCTGGGGGCGATGAGGGGACAAAGGGAAAGTAGAGAGAAAGGACGGACTGAGTTGGATGTGATGCTGTTGTTGCTGTGCTTGCTGCTGCTGGTTCTGGAGTGCAGAGAGGTAGTGGAGGAGGTTGCGCAGCTCCTGGGATGACTCTGGAGTGTGTCCGGCTTGTTTGAGGTCGCGAACACGCTGTGCAAGTGGTAAATGAGGGTGTTGGGTGAGACAATTGAGGACGTACTAGGAGGATGAGCTGGAGCTTGTCTTTTGGAGACTGACGGTTCTGGTGCAAGTGCTGAGGTATATGTTGGGGATGAAGTTGTTGTGGATGTGGATGTTGTTGACCGAATTGGACGGGCATTTGTTGGCCTGCCATGAGCTGAGCCTTTTCCCGACGGTCCTCACCTCGTCGTAGTCGCACAGGTGAAAAAGACAACGTGGCGTGAGAATACATTTATTACTAATCAAGTCACATGTCTCATAATCAAAAACACGTGACCAGTCGCGTCTACTTACGACCCCACCAGCCACCGAGCAAGCTGCCCAGTCCCTTGGCTGGCTCAGCTGGCTCAGGTGTCTCTGCGCGCACAACATCCTCCAGCCTCGACTTCCCAGGCAGTGCCGCGACCTCTTCCTTCCCCGTCGCCACTGGCGCCTTGCCCGCACGTTCCAACAGTCGCTCCATGTCCAACTGCACGTAGTTGAGCGCGATATCGAAGAACAACGGCTTCTTGTGCGCCTTTTGATCTCCGTCCAGCGTGCCTCCATTGTATGCAAACCATTCGTTCTTCATGTCCACCCCAGTAGCCGACAGTGTGGAATCTAGCTCTTCCATCGACGCGAGCGCCAGCGGGTATGACGTGTCTGCAGGCGTTGTTATCCCAGACAGCGTTTCCAGAACAGAACGCGTCTCTCGAACGTGCAATGTAGCATGCTGGATCAGCGTCAACGCTTCCGCGTACTTTTTCACAGCAACATAGCAATGTACAAGGAAGAATGCCCTATCGAATCCATTAATCCATGTAACCCCATCATTTTTGCACACGTACCGCCGTGCTCGCGTGTATGTCAGCCTTGCTTCAATCGCCGATGCAAGGTCTGGACTCTCATCCACGATACTCAGACTCCGCATCTGCGTCAAACTCTGCACGACTGTCTCAAGTATTTTGACAACAGCAGGGTGCAGTCGCGCGTCGACCTGTTCCTTCCTCGTCTTTGATGCGCCTGATGTGCGAGGCGTGTGTGAGCCGAGTAGGGTGCTCACAAGAACCAGATCTCGCTGAATCCGTCGTGACAGCAGCTGATACACAATATATGAGTGCACAAACTGAATGTCGCGCGTACCCCCGGCAGCAGCAGACAAAGTACTCGTGTTCTGTAATACGCTCAGCGCAGTTTAAGAGAAGAATAGTTCCAACAGACCTGTTGTGCTTCCAACAACTTTCTTGCCACGTTTTCCGCGTCGCTCAACGCAAGAAGAACTGCATCATATGCAGCAAAGCCTTTCTTTGATCCAACACCTTTTCCTTTCTTTTTCCCTTTGTCGCCCACACTACCAGTGCCTTCCGCGTCTCGAGCAACAGCAATTTTTCCCTCCGCCTCTTGGACTTTAAGCAACACATCCACCAACTCCGGGTTTCTCACCGGTACCGGTTGTCCCTCCCACATCAGCGTCTCCAACATTTTCTTGACATGCGCACTTCCCGGCCCCTCGCGTTTCTTCCTAAAGGTTTGGATCAACCCATCATACCCGTCTACAATCTCCCCCCGGTGCTTGCCCGAAACCTCCTTCACGATCGCATCGACATCATACGCCGTTTCTCTCCCGAGCTGATGGGCGCAATATCTAATTTCCGGCCCAATTTCATCCGCAAAGAGTGTCGCGAGAGCCTGGTCCCTGCTCGTCCCCGCCCTTTCTGCGAGTTCGTCCAGCAAACTTCTCGCAACGCCCAGTTGAATCAATGCATCTTCAAAATCGTCGCGGTATCGTAGGAAGCGACCATTTAGGATGAGCGTATATACAGTGGCATGGATGAGCGAAGATGCCTCGAGACGGGACAGCGTATAAAGCGATTGACAATGAGAGAGGAGTTGCGTAGACCAGTGGACCGCGCGCCTGAAACGTCCCGTCGCATTGTGGCGGAGAGTACCAATGCGCCCCGCGTTCGCTGGAAGGAGGGATTGAGCAACAAGTTCCTGAGAATGAGCCCACGCCCGTTCAGCCTCGAATAACAAGAGTTGAAGACTAGGCGATCAAACGTATCAATGACGCTGTCCTTTTGATGGAATGGGTAGCAAAACCCACTGTCCCTCCTTGATGGTATCCGTCGTCAAGGGCGGGAGTTTCTTGAAATCTTTACCTTTGCCATGGGTCGTCTTGAGGGTGGATCGCAAGCGATGTGTTTTGTTTCCGCAGTGCCTTCTGTAGCGCGTGAAGTCGCTGTATCGAAGACCATATGCGCTACGTTGCTCGTTGGCGAGTTGGAGGGCTGTTCGTTGTCATGATCTAGACGTTAATCTGCAACGTATGTCTGCTGGATCGTACCTTTGAAAGATAATGTACCGTCACTCATGGTCGTGGCCCGATGGTATGATGTAGAAACTGCTAGAGCCGCGATCCTTACATCGCTTAGCTTCGAACACGCGTCCATCTCGTTTATTACCACCACCACTTTTTTTTCCCCAAGGACACGTTGCTTTTCACGACCACCTGCCATGAGCGATACCGAGATTGAATCCCCAACACCCACGCTCCAAAATATTTTGGACCAGAAGTCGCTGAAATGGATATTCTGCGGTACGTTCAAGCCGCCCCGATTCGTGTGACGAGACGACCACTCACACTCGACGTCGTGCAGGTGGTAAGGGCGGCGTCGGTGAGTATCCAGAGACTCGCATCAAGGTGATGTATGATGGACATTTCGGTCGGCAGGCAAGACAACGACGTCCTGCTCACTCGCCATCCAACTTGCGCAAGTTCGCGAGTCCGTCCTCCTCATAGTAAGTCCTTCATCCAATATTACGTCAACTTACATCAAACCGTTGCATCCAGTCCACGGATCCAGCACATAACTTGTCCGATGCCTTTTGTCAAAAGTTTTCCAAAGATGCGACCAAAGTCAACGGATTTGACAACCTCTTTGCGATGGAGATAGACCCTACGAGCGCAATCCAGGAGATGGTCGAACAATGTATTTCTCCTTCTTTCCCTTGACATCCTCCGCTTACCCCCTTCGTTCATCGTCAGCGGACCAGAATGGAATGATGGGCTCGATGATGCAGGATTTGGCATTCGCGATCCCCGGTGTCGAC
Organism: Xerocomus brunneocitrinus; assembly: GCA_038093375.1. Classification (NCBI taxonomy): domain Eukaryota; kingdom Fungi; phylum Basidiomycota; class Agaricomycetes; order Boletales; family Boletaceae; genus Xerocomus; species Xerocomus brunneocitrinus. The sequence goes on from JBBPSB010000786.1 coordinate 6,934, forward strand.
GAAGCTATGAGTTTCGCCGAGATCATGAAGTAGCTCGTGTCCCACTTTCCGGTTGTTTGCGTCCTGATGCCATTACAGGCACGTCAAGTCCATGGAATACTCTGTCATCGTCTTTGACACCGCTCCGACTGGCCACACACTCCGATTCCTCTCTTTCCCTACCGTCCTCGAGAAAGCATTGGGCAAGCTAAGCACGCTCAGTGGTCAATTCGGTCCCATGATCCGACAGATGTCGTCCATGATGGGCGGGCAGCAAGATACGCAAGAGGACATGTTTGCCAAGCTCGAGTCAATGCGTGCCGTCATCAACGAGGTGAACACCCAATTCAAGGATGCGGTACGTGTGTCATTGTGCGCGCGTTCGTCATCGATAACATGGGATGCTGCTTCTCAGGAAAAGACGACGTTCGTCTGTGTCTGTATATCCGAATTCTTGTCCCTGTATGAGACGGAGCGGCTCATACAAGAGTTGACTGCGTATCACATTGACACGCACAACATCATCGTCAATCAGTTGCTCTTCCCAAAGAACTGTACGTCCTCATCCGTCCTTTTCTCTCTCGCCGACGATGACGATACCGTGCAGCCTCCAACTGTGAGCATTGCAAAGTGCGTCGAAAGATGCAACAAAAGTATCTCGCAGAGGCACATGAACTCTACGAAGAATTTTTCCACATTGTCCAGCTTCCACTGCTGACTGAGGAAGTCCGCGGTCCGCAGAAGCTCAAAGAGTTTAGCAGGATGCTCGTGGAGCCGTACGTTCCGGACCTAGACTGATGTCTTGTGCGTGGGTGTTGCTAGACAAAGGGGCAATGCAAGACATGATTACAAGGTGCACATTTACCAAGGCTTGGATTAGTTTGTGTCGTGGGGGGATACCATATAGTATGTAAGACAAGTGAGCGTTGTGCAGGATGGCGAGGTACGGTAGACTAGGTCATAATACAAAGATCCTACACCTTTTTTCGCAAAGTCTGTCCCTAGTCCAATTCGCTCTATACTTGCAGTACACTCGTGAGATTTGGCCTTGACTCGTTCAATCAGCTTGTAATCTCAGTTATTTGACCCACTATCAATTACCCCCGCTCCTTCCCTCCTTCCGCACAGCAAGGAAAAGCCTCGTATCCTTGACGAGATCCAGGCCTCAACCAGCCAGGATGACGAATCAGCTGTAGTACCTGTTTGGGCCACCCCCGATCCTCACCAATACGCTTTTGATGATGTGTTGACATGGAGACATGGCCAAGGGACAGCCAGGCATCTTATCAGGTCCATTTCCCCATACTTCAGAGAAGGACCTGGTGGAGACGAATTCGTTCGCGGGATTGCTGAACTCGAAAGCGCTTTCAATGGTGCTGTGAGCCTGTGATGCGGGATGCTATTGACCACAGTGACAAACCAACATTGGAAGACATTGCGCATGACCAGCAATTATTTAAATGAGGCCAGAAAGCCAACGACAGCAAGTCAGCCTGGGAGGGGGCAAAGTGAGAGGAAATGTTGTGAGCTTTGATTTTGCGTTGCGGTCATTGGAATTTTTTGGTCGTATTGTTCTCTTTTTGCTGGCCAGTCGTGTTCACCCCATGCATTCTCGTAACTTTTCTCCTTTCCTCACACAACAAAAACCCCACCAGTGCAACTTTCAAGTTTGCAATGAGTCGACCATTCGGGTCGGTTTCTTCACAGCCATGAGCTTATGAAGAAGGAATGCGCATCTCTTGCTACGGTGCTCCAAGCGGATTATACACGGTGAGGTGGCGTCGCCTCCAACGAAGTTGAAAAATGGCGTACTAATCACTCAACCTTGGGAGCCGCAAGTTCCACAAAAGGCTGGTCTAGAATGGGATATTCCTGTTTGCCGCCAATTCGCAGTTTGGAATGCGGCTGACCTCCTGGCGAGTATAAAAGAACCGCCATTGCTCCATGTATCGTCATTCCTTTCTTTCTTTCTTCTTTCTTCTTCTTCGCACTCTGCGGGTTCCTAGCGCAGATTGCTTTGATGATACTGTGGCGTCTTTGGGCATCGGCGGGTTTCGCGTTCGGTTGTCTTGCGAGGCGAGTTCACCATCCTTGATTCGTTCTTCTTGATACGCTGATACGTGTGCATGGCAGGTACATGACTTATCTGGATGGTTCAGGTTGCGAGTGTGTTCTACTAATTCTCTTGTGTCACCGTTGACCAAAGTTACCACAGCTTGGCGAGCGCCAGCCAGTGATCCCCTCCACTCTGACAAGCAAGTGGGGGGTCGAGCGCACGATCCAGAACCTCCGACTTGGGTCGACGCCTCCTACAACCGTTCTCGTGTGTGGACGACGGGATCAACGAGGTCACCCTACTATTGCCAGCCTGCCAGCGATGGCCACGAACCGAGCACTTGTTCGCGTGCTCTCGAGGCTATTTTTCTGGTCCTCCCCAAGGCTAGTCTTAGCGGGTCTGCCTCGTCCAACGCCACCACCGCGCAATGCAACGAACAGTCGTTCTCGGACGTTCGTTGCAACCCCTGTCGTTCCCGAGGTCCCATCGTCATCATTTTCCCCTTCCTTCTTTTCTTTTCTTTACTTTTCGGCTTCGGTTTTATTGATGGTGCGTTGACTGGATTCATCTTGGTGCCTCGATCCTCACGCGCTGCAGAAAAAATCCCCCAAAAAATTGTATAATCTAGAAAACCCCCCCAAAAAACAGAAAACCCAGAAAATCCGTCGAGTCGTTTCCTTCTTTCAGGTGAGCTGGTTGATAACTTAGTCATGGAGCTGACGCAATTGAGTCTTAGTCTTTCCTTTTCCTTTGGTTTCGGTTTCTTTCTTTCTTCATAAAGGTACGTTGATCGAGTTCGACTCCAGGATGGCGCAAATCGCTCACGCGTTCTCGCAGAGAAAACCCCCCAAAAAAATCGGAAAATGGTCAAAACCCAAAAAAGTACGCTCTACGCTAACACCTCGTTTTCGGTTCCTTTGACGCTCTCCACTACTAGTCTTCTTTCTTTTGTTCCTTTCTTTCGTCTTTCTTTCGAATTCTATTTCTTTCAGGTGCGTTTTCCCTTGGATGCTTTCCAGCGATTTCTGAACGCTAACGCATTACGGCGTAGAAACTATTTCAAAAAACCTCCCCAAAAAAATCAGAAAATTCGCAATGACATATGGAACGATGGACTACCGACGGCTCCGTCAACACGCGACGACACTCGCACAACGCGACGCTCTCGATACGATATCGACGCTCCTTGGCCAACTGTCCCCTCTCCCTGCTATCCTTCCCGGACGCATCTTGGGATACGCCCCATCTGTGTGGCGGCCCTGATGCATTCGTTAACCCCCTACCTTTTCCCGCTTGGCCTAGCGTGTTTTCGGATCTTGGACCTCGTGCGGTGCAAACTCGAGCTTTCTCGGCAGCACAGACCTTTGGACTCGACTCTTGGACGTTTTCCAGCCCTCGCCCCCGTCGTTTGTCAACCAGAACGGCGACGCGATCTTGGAATGGTGGCCCTTCGCGCGTTTCTGGATCGCCTTGGGTGTCGGTGAACTCGGAAGGAGCATTGGTGTAGCGCGGTCGGTGTAATGTTGTCGTAGGTGGATGGAATTTGTCGGGGTATCGTTTCGTGGACTTGTTGCACAAAAATCCCAAAAAAATCATAAATTTTTTAAAATCCTCGAGTGCACAATCTGAAGGTCTTTCCTGCCATCGTCTCGTAGCAGAAGTTACCCTCCAGGCTCTACATTACACGTATCAAGAAACAAAAGAACCACATGCCAATCTGCGTATCGTACAAAACACGCCTACGTTAGATGATATTTCCGGTATGCATAAAACACGATGAGATCAGTACACTCTTCTGATATCGACCCCAGGATATAATGCAAAATCAGCCTGAAAGCATTTCTGGAATACCATCACTATGCATGAACCTCGGTCAGAGAAACAAAACAACCCACCTCTGTCGAAGACCTCAAATTCCGATATGGACAAACACGATCCGCTTCTCCAATGATATTTCGTTGGCAGTCTCTACCGCTGCAGTGTTGAGCGCCGTAGCCGCATGCTCGAAATCAACGTTCGGGCGACTGAACATCTCCTTGTAAAACCGAGTCACCACCTGATGCGCGATCGAATCGTCCACTCTCCACAGCGTCCCAATCACCCCATTGAACCCCGCAAACTGAA
>JBBPSB010000787.1:0-11044 GCA_038093375.1 Xerocomus brunneocitrinus
CTATGAAATACTGCACAAGCACAACACGCCCAATATCCCTGATCTTGTCGCTGGCGGGGACGTTGCAGGCGGGAAAACGAGAACGCAAGAGTTTGTGGGCGCGGAATGGCTATGCGTGAAGCCGGAGGTCTGTCCGTTTCAACACTATCGGCTCGTCCAAGGGGTGATCGGTCGCCCGCTGGTCAAATTTGAATGCACGAAGCAACTTGTTACAGGTGTTTTGGACGCATTGAAAGGTGGGTTTCCTCTGATATCTAATCAATCATACATTGACATTCGAGTCTGAAGCTCACTCGCACGCGTTCGACGTCGCGAAGCTTTTGCATCGAGACATAAGCATGGGCAACATCATTCTGACAGATGAGGGCAGGGGCCTATTGATCGATTGGGAGATGGCGAAAAAAGTGGACCAGATTGGGAGCAGGCGACCCGATCGTACGGTATGTCGCCCAGTACCTTTGCACGTATCGTGCACTGATGACCGTCCACTTGAGTAGGGAACATGGCAATTCATGTCTGCTAACCTACTGGAGAACCCTCGCAAGATACACACCCTCACAGATGATCTGGAGTCGTTCCTACACGTCCTAGGATGGATAACTTTGCGCTACGTCCCAGCAGACCCTATTTTTCGACCTATTGATCGCGCAACAGGCTTGTGCAAGTTTGATGAACATTTTTCGGTAGAAGGACATGGCGATGAGGGTGGGCTCGGCAAGTGTGAGGCCTTGCGGGGAGGCTCATACCCATCTCCGAAGTTCAAACCAAGACGGTACACCCGACTCTCTGATCTTCTTAAAATTTTGAGGAGGCCCTTCAAGTCGCTGTATTCTACGGAGCCACCAACACCCGATGACCGAAAGGAGGTTGATGTTCCGGAAAGTGAACAAAACGAAAGTATCAAAGCACTGTCACGGGCCATCAGTCTTTATGACAGCGATATGGAAAAGCTGCGGTCTTCTGCTTTCTTCATCAATGAGATTCAGGATGTACTGGACAAGAAGGACTGGCCTACAGATGACAAGGCTGATCCAAATCTGCCTATTCCTCCGCTGGCGCGCTATACGGATAATCAGAATCGGAGACACACTAGCCGGCTTCAGAATACGCAGAACATGTTGGAAGACTCGAAAGGATTGTCAAGGAGCTCGAAGCGCGCTTTGAGTCCACCCCCAGAGCTCCGGAGTTCGAAACATCATCGTGGTATGCCTGCTGCGTCCAGCCTGACTATGTCCTAGTTGTTTCGAGCATTTTGTATCTCTCATATGGATGTACGATACATGTATGCCAAGCATTCCATTATTTACGATGAATTTACTCACTGCAATCACTACCGCTCATATCATTTTCGCCAGCGGTTGAGTGACAGGACACCACGGTTGAATGGCGTAGACTGATCTGTTGAAAACAACGTTCTCCACTTTGAGTCAGCATGACAGCGCTTACTTTCGTTTTCCATTAAAGAGATGGAGTGTTCGTTGACCTACAAGAAGCTAACGGTTGTGAACAACATTAAGCCCTTCTGGTGACAATGTATTAGTACCTGACCGAAGCTCGGAAATTCGGAATCGTGCCAGTGTGGACTGGTATGTATGTATTATTCCGGGCTCTTTTATGTTTGACAAGCGGAATCCACTGCTAGTCCACGATGCGATAGGATAAAATGCGCTATCGTCTGAACAAATTGTGAAGCCGGCCTGTGCACGGAGTCGGTACTTAAACCTGGCCTCTAACTCCCTCTCTACCCACTTCTCGACCTTCCAACTAATGGCTCCTAACGGTACATCGGCGGTTAAACCGCATCTCCAAAACTGCTCCCCGCCCAACTTTGCGGCCGTCTTTGATACGCGCGGCATTCGATATGTTCGAATCCAATGGGTAGATCACCTCAATCAGGTTCGCTGTCGGGTCGTTCCAGTGTCCTACTTCCTCAAGCTTCTCGATTCGGAACGACCCAGCGTCGCGGTGGCCAAGGTAGTCTTAGGGATCGTCGGCCTTCAGGTTGCACCTGGATTCAGACCTACCGGAGAATACGTTTATGTCATCGATGTCTCTTCCCTCCGCCCCTGCAGCTATGCCCCTGGACACGCTGTTGTCTTTGGTTTCTTTCAAGAACAGGTATCCGTTCCACGCCCGAGCGGACCATCCTTTGAAGTGCCAAATTGCCCCCGTACAGTCTTATCACGCCTTCTGAGGTCGGGCGCCCCGAAAACATGTGTCGAATATTGCTGACATCGTTCCCAGATATGCTGCTGAGGAACTCGGAATCCAGTTCCTTGTTGGCTGTGAAAGCGAGTTTACGCTTTTAAAGTCAATTGATCCACTTGTTCCCGTCAATGACTATCAATACGGCACCACCTTTGCGATTACAACCGGAACTGTTGAAGCTCAAGTACTCGAAGAAATCGCAGACGCTATTCAAAATGATGGAATTGAGCTCCAGATGTACCATGCAGAGGCCGCGCCAGGGCAGGTTTGTTCGTTATTGCATTCCCATTATTACAACTGAGCCGTTTTCTTTCCAGTACGAAGTCGTCACTGGGCCTCTGTCTCCGCTCGATGCTGCGGACGCGTTGGTCCACACTCGCGAGACCATCTACAACATTGCAAGCAAGCATGGTCTGAAGGCTACATTCGTCCCTAGGCTGACTTTGGATAGTTGTGAGTGATGGACTCTGTCGTGTTTCCCGTCGGTGTTCTGATCGAGTGAATTTTGCGACAGGCGGAAGCGGCGCTCACATGCACGTCTCTGTACGCGGGGATAGGCCAGGCACATCTCCCTTTCCCGAGCTCTTGACCCCCGTCGAGTCCGCCTTCCTTTCTGGTCTTATCAAATACCTCCCATCTGTGATTGCACTTACGCTTCCCCTCCCTGTTTCCTATACCCGAATGACAGACGGAATATGGTCTGGAGGCACGTGGGTTAGCTGGGGAGTTGAGAACCGCGAGACACCAATCAGGCTCACAAAAGTGTTTTCACCTTCGCGCAACTTCGAGGTCAGACCCATCGACGGAACATCCAGCCCGTACCTGGCTGTCGCAGGCATCTTGGCGTGCGGTATACTCGGCGTCAGGGACAACCTCGCGCTTACGGCCAAGAATTGCCAGGTGGCCGCTGTAGAATTGACACCCGCCGAGAGGGAGGCGCTGGGTGTTACGAAACGCTTTCCCCTGAATATTGGTGAGGCGAGACAGTACTTGGCCGCAGACAACGCGATTAAGGACATGCTTGGCGTCGAGGTTGTAGACAACTTTTTGAAGGTCAACGAGGTAAGACGTGCCGTTTGTTTCGTGCTCGTTGGATGCTGATCTGTGCTAATAACTTAGATGCTCGAGAAAGTCATCGATCGTCACGAGGGGGAATCAGATGCTCAATATGTAGCACGTCTTGTCGAGAATTATTGAACACGCCGTTGGGGATTGATAATTGCACTCGGGCTTCGCGTATCGTGTATTACAATGCCGGAATGACTAACTGTCGTCGGATCATGATGAGGGATGGCATTCGCCACGCGCAAGTAAGCAAATTTGCGTACGCATCGCACCCGCGGCCACTTGCGGCCTCGAGGCAGGCTCGCTGCAGCGCTCTGAAGCCGCGCTAGGGTCTACGTACACCAGCTGGAAAAGGTTGCCGTAGTGCAAATTAATCACAGATCAAAAACCAGGATAATGCGGAGGGTTGAATAGATGTCAAACGCTTGTCCCATAAATACTTCGTCAAAAATTCTACCTGCAGTCTCAAGGTAAAGTTCTACCATATTTCAGGGCTATTAGAAGTCGGTTTCAACCCCTTCTTCCTCTGCGAGCAACCTTTCCACCTCCAATGCAGCCATGTAACCACTACTCGCACTTGTGAAGCGTGATCGCTTGTCTTTACCGCTGGTCCTGTACATACTCCTTTCTGTGCAACTGTTGACTGCCATTAATAAAAAAGAGAGAGAAAGGGTTACTTTCTTGGGGCCCAGCGCTCAAGCCTCAGGTCCTTGCATCTATGCAGATCGAACAACACGATCCGGTTAGCATCTGATTGAAATCAATGTCGCATACTTACTAGAACACGTACCACATGATGTATATTGATCATGCGAGAGGGCAAGGACTGCTATCTCTCAGTGATAGGGGCAACAGCATATAGCTGAGTATGTCGGCCGAAGCGCCACCAGCCGACAAGACACCTATTTCGTCCGCATCGCGATAAATTTCATCTATGTACTCGGCGGCACCAGAGAGGTGAGCAACTTTGCAGCAAGTAGCGTGCAGGGAAAGCAGCTCGGGCGCAGGAACCGGAAGATGTTCGGGATCCGGGGTTGAGAATGTGACGAATTGGCGCATGTTGTGGTGCGGGGGATACCCGAACCACTTGAGTTCATAATGATCCTGTTGAGACTGTAGCAAAACGGCACAAGATGAGTGTTGTGACTCAGAAAATACATGGGAATACCAAAACTTGCCGTGGCTTCAAAGTACAACTCCAGCCGATCAAATGCGTCGTGCACATCGGATTGCAAAGTCAAGACATTGGTCAGGGAATGAACATTCTTCCCATTGAACTTGTCGATATCATAACGGAACTGCTTGGAAACAGCCAGCATGGTCAAGCTAGGCATCTGGAGGTGTGTTGCTCACTGTAATGTAAGCACCTGTGGCCACGCACCTTCGATTTCTCTTTCGATTCAAGGTCCACACCAAAGAACGTGGCGTCTGGAATAATATGGGCACATTGTGTACGGACTGAGACTCTGGTCGTCGAATCACGTTTGGCGAGGATATCCTCGGGGGCTCTACGGTCAAATATACCCGTTACGACACATTTCCAGTTGTCTCGAATGAGAGCCTGTGCAAGACAAGTAGTGAGAAAGAGGGACGAGGAATAAAGTTGCGATCATTCACTGACACAATCTTTGGCGTGCTTGTGATTCTTGGTAGCCTGGGCAATATTGATCTTCGCCTCTTCCTTCACGGCATCAAAGGAGGGCCTTGAAGGGTGTTCGCTGGGTTTCGGCGTTCGACCTTTGTACTTCTTGACTGGACAAGACGGAAGATAGGTTGGCATGCAGTGCGTGAAGGAGGCAAATGGAAGATTCACAAGGTAAGATGACGTTACGTTCAAAGAATGCACCGACATCGCTGAGGTCGTTGCTGTCCTCGCGCGAGTGTATGCACTTGGCGACTTCAGCGCGAACACCCCGATTGGGTGCATGAAGCAACAAGAAGCCGAGAATCCTGACATAGCGCTGCTTGTTCTTGAATGCGGCAAGTTCCAGTTCGTGATTGAGGCAAACATTGTATGCACTAAAGTAATTGGGATCTTCGTTGGCGATACGTTGCACTAGAGGAGAGTCAACCTTCGGAAGGGAAGTAGACATTAGTCTGGTGACCAGCCCGCTATATGGTCTGGTAAAAGTTGTTGCCGATTATCGGGCTCCTAATTGGTCGTGGCTGAAGGTTCTAAAAAGCGTCAAGATGGGGTTGCTCAGTCGCCTATACCCACGGTAGTACAAATGCAATCGGAACAGGTAAAAATAGTCACGTAAAGTCTTATTATTGCTTATCAAGAGCCACATCCATGCTCCACAGCGCATGATTCAAACAGACACCATGCCCCCTCCCCAATCGTCGAAGATAGAGGATGGCAACATTGCAACTAGCCATAACTCCCCCTCATTATCGCCTATCTCGCGTGGCATCAATAATATGTTTATCCGTCGTTGGACCCTCCTTGTTGCCCTAGAGACTCTCGGCCGCATTCGGCCGCATGACGGATGCGTCCTATTGCTTACGAAAAACTTATGCGTGAAACGTGGAGCACTTGTTCAACTTTCAGAAGCGTCTGCCCTCCACTATGTAGGCGAACATACTTCCATTCCAGTGCCCATGGTTCACTGTGCATTCGAGCACAAGGACTCAAGGTACATCCTGATGGATAGGATTGACGGGCAGACACTTATCCGTGGGTGGAGGATGCGATCTGCAGAGTCCAAGGGGAAAGTACTTGCTCAATTGAAGAAAATGGTGGATGAATTGAGGTTGCTCTCTCCGCCCGGTCTGCGCATCAGCAATGTGGATGGTGGCCCTTTATATGATTGCAGATTCCCAGGCACCTCATCGGCCATTGGGCCATTCAATACCATTCACGACTTCCACCGCTTTTTACGCAATGGTGTGGAGGAAGATCCAAGAAATTTACCCGATGTCAACAGGATGATTGCGCTACAGGATCGCCCCTGGTCAATGCCAGTTTTCACGCACGGAGATTTAAGCAGCTTTAATATTCTTGTGCGTGGTGATGATGTCGTGGGTATCATTGATTGGGAAACGTCTGGGTGGTATCCATCATACTGGGAGTATTCTATGGCATGGTATGTTAATCCACGAAATGTCTTTTGGAGAGATGAAGTGAGCAAATTTCTGGATAGTACACCAGAGGATGTGGAGATGGAACAGACACGGTTAGCATATTTTGGCGATGTTTGAAAAAGAGATCATTGCATGTATCAAACCAGAAGTGAAATTGGGTATGGACAACATTTTATTTATTTATTTATTCTGTGTTTTGTGTCCTATAAGGCGCTGCGCTTTATGTTAGACATAACCTTGCCGTTTTTCCTGTCTACTCTCTTATCCTTCCATCGGTCCATTATGGTCTGACGTCGACATAAAATTTGTGGCCGCGAGGCGGATTCTCTGGGCATGTCTTGTGTTCGTTATCTGCGCGGGATTTCGGTCTATGTCAAATGAAGTGTGAGATTTCTGTGTTGGGCTGTTTAGGAACGAGACTCATTGATGATTATGGTTGACGGTCTCTGGGGGGGAGGGGGGGTCAAGTTGCCGAAAGTTTTTCGAAGGGCCGTGTGGCCTGCAAGAATTTGAGGGTTTCTCGTGCCAATCGATGAATTCACTGCGCAGCGTGAGAACAGTCTGCACAGCCAGGGCTTCGATGTAAGCGCATCACACTCTGTGACTCGTGTGACATTGCAAGCTCGGAGGCCATTCGAGATGCACTGGAACTTTGCCAACCAGGACACCCAGATCGATCGTTAACTTTGAACACTCTTGCGTTTCATTTCTCTGCTCGATACAACCAGCTTGGAGGAGCGGAGGACCTCAACGAGGCCATCGTTTTCGTTCGAGAAGCACTGGGGAACCCCGGTCGGTTGGTGTCTTTGGATAACCTTGCAAGTTATCTCAATAGTCGGTATAAACAACTTGGAGGAATGGAGGATCTCGAAAATACTATTGGCTTTGCCCGAGAAGCGCTGGCGCTATGTCCCCCAGGGCACCGGCATATACGACAGTCACCACTTTTTAGCAACCTTTCGGCTTATCTCTCCGCTCGGTTCAACCGGCTTGGAGGAGTGGAGGACCTCGAGGAGGCCATTGTCTTCGCACGAGAAGCACTGGCACTTCACCCACCAGGGCATCCGGAACGGCCGGCGCCTTTGACTAGCTTTGCAAGTCTTATCTTTTCTAGATATGAGCGGCTTGGGAGGACGGAAGACCTCAAGGAGGCTATTGTGCTCGGTCGCGACGCACTCTCGCTCTGCCCACCAGGGCGCTCAAGCCGGTCAACATCTTTGAAGAACCTCGCGCTCTTTCTCTCCGCTCGATATAGACAGTGGAGGACCTCGATGAAGCCATTCAACCGAGATCGATCGACGTCTTTTGTCGAGCTTGCATCTCTTCTGTCCGTTCGGTACCAACAGGTGGGGAATTATTGCTCTTGAACGTCATAGAAAATCTTGCGCATTGCTTTCCTATCCAAATTATCCAGCTTAGTGCACCAGAGGACCGAGAGGAAATATTCAAAATTTACGCTGAGCTGCAACACATCTCGCAAGCCGTCCTTTCATATGATTTGGCTGCTGCCAAAGCATGGATTAGTGTTGCTGATGACTTCCACCACCCCACAATGCTTCTCCCATACCAAACAGCTCTTCGATTACTTGTTGAGCATCTCGCTGCTCTCTCATCATTACCTCAACATCTCTCCGTGTTTAGGACGCTCACATCGTCGCTCGCAGTCGATGCATTTTCAGCTTGTCTTCGTAACCAGTCTGCTACCAATGCAGTCGAGTTGCTTGAACAAGGCCGGGGGTCTTTTGGAGCCAGCTTACTCGTCTCCGTTCTCCACTTGACGATGTGATCGCATGTGGCCCCGTAGGAAAGTCATTGGCAGGTCAGTTCACACATCTGACCTCACTCATTCGTAACGCACTTAATTCTGGTGCAGATCAGCATGACGGCGTGTGTCATCTCAACTCGGAGTTGCAAACAACTGTGTCCAATATTCGCGAGTTGCCCAGCCACTCACGTTTTCTTCTCCCGTCCCCCTTCTCTCATCTCCGACAGGCAGCCAGTGGAGGACCTGTCATCATCGTGAATGCGAGCAAGTACAGCTGCGATGCGCTCGTTGTCTTCGTTGGCCAGGCTCCCTTCCATATTCTATTATCAATTACAAGAAAAGAGGTTGAAGGTTTGTCATTGAATCTCCGTTTGCTGACTAGGCTCGCAAAGACTATGGACATGACAAGAGATCTTGGCCTCTTCTTGCGGGAACTCTGGGACCGGTAGGAACGAGTGGGTACACTTTGCCTGTCATGGTATACCAAACCAGAAGCAGCCGTTCGAGTCTGCATTCGCTCTCCATGACGGACGGTTCACCATACAACGCATCATGCGGTGCGATTGCGTATCTGTCTGCGTGTGATACAACGGTCGGAGACGAAGAAAGCCCGGACGAGGCGATCCATCTCGCGTCTGCGATGCAGTTTGCTGGGTTCTGGTCTGTCATTGGGACGATGTGGGCGGTGGACAATGCAGAGACAAACAAAATTACATTGGTGTTCTACAAACACATGACGGATGAGTCGGGCCGATTGGATTATACCTGTGCGGCGTACGCATTGCGGAGGACGATGAGGTCTGTGAACGTACCACTGGATCAACGCAGTTTATACATCCATATCGGTGCCTAGGTTTATCCCCCCGTCTTGGCGTGTTTTTGTTGTCCTGGCATCTCTGCTATCTGCCATACGATCTCTTTTCATGATGTGTTCTGCGGAGACAAAGGTTCAGTTCTTCACGGCATTCAAGCGCCTGGTATGTTCACCGCGCCTGTTCGGAGGGCGTCTCGCTCTATGGGAGAAGAGAATGATGAAGGCTGTGGCCTTAAACGATGTACTACGTGCGAACGGGAGAACAGCAAGGGTACGAAGGATACGTGAGGACATAATTAGGGCTGATTCAACATCAGTTTTCAAAGTGGCCGCCACTCTTTTGAGTTTCTACCCCATCCATTTCACTGCGCAGCGATCACATTGTACCCAGTAGTACCCATAGAACGGCGGCCTTAGTTGTTCGTATCAGGCAGTTCCTTTAAAAAAAAATCTGGATCCGTTCTGGGGTCGACAATTTACAGTCTGTTCGGTAGTGGTAATAAGTTTTTGGATTCGTCCATGTAGAGCAATGTCCTCGACATGCTCGAACTAACGTGTACCAGAAGAACAAAATAACGGAAGGGACCATCCGTGTTCTCTCATCTAAGGGCCTCATTTGGGCCTGATACCATCGTGAATTGGTTCATCAGGGTCAACCATACACAACAAAAATACAACGAACCTGTGCCAAGCCTTGCATGTCGTGCTCTTCGGAGTTCCCTGTGGCATTCCTTCACTTGATTCCATGCTGAACCACAGAGCTCCATATCTTCGTATATGGACGGGTGATAGAACGAGACCCTAATGTGGGCGACTGATGGGGAATGGTGATAAAGGAAGCGTGCGAACGTGCTTGTTATCTTTAGAGGGGAAGACGCCGCGCGTCCGAGCAGATCCAGAGACTGTACGCTCGATCGAAAGAGGCGTCTGTGGAATGAGAACGCTAGTAATCGTGGCACGAAACCAGCGCGAACGATACTGAAAAGTGCAAGTATTCTTGGGCCCAGGACATTTCGGCGTCAAGAGGTACTCCCAAAGCCAATGACAACATTCACTTCCAGTGCATATCTGTGGACGTCTGGGATGACAAGGGGACAGCGAAACGTCAATGCCGTGATCGAATAGAGACCGAACAGAGAAATCTGGCACATAAAAACTGTGTCAACTTCAGCCTCTAACGTGGCCGCGTGCGTCTCACCTCGTCGTTTTCCTCCACGGTTTGCAGCTCAGTCAGGCCGGTAGAGGTCGAAGATCAGGGTCAGCTTCTCTGTACACACGTCCTTCGAAGGTAAAGTGGCATATCGTAGCGAACAAAGCATCGTTTCTTGGTAAAAAGGAACAAACGACAGAGAAAATTCAGAGGCTGGGGAGGCATGTCGGTTATCCAGGGAGCGGAGAGGCATAAAAAAGGGTGTACTCACGACACTGGTCGGCCGTCAACTGGCATCCATGTCCATACCCCGGCCAGCACCGACACTGGGATGGTCGGGATATCCCCAGCCAGGATCATTCCACTTTCCAGCATTCACAGAGAGATGGAGCTCAGTTACTGAGTATTTGCGGAGGATTCGAGCGAGTGAGCTGAAAGAGAGTAAGATGCATAAAAGTCTAAGCATGAAATGCAAGGGCGAACCTAAGCTCTCGAATTGCGAGGTTTTCGAGATGCAGCGGCTCCAAGAAGGGTTGTGAACATAAAGGGTGTTACCACCTTGCCGCTGGTGAATACTTGAGCTTGAGTGGTTGGATGGTAAGGTCTTTGCGAAATCATTCCTGATTTACGACCAGTAGACGACGAATAAGCTCATGAGTATTGACACGACCGTCCTTTCAACCGTGTTAAGTGTTGAACTTTGAAGCTTGAAACTTTGAAGGTTGAGAGGAAACGTTGTCGTCAATTTCAGTTTGGAGTTGGCAATTGAAGAGCAAAACTGTAATACGACCAGACCGCCGCGCTTAGCCGTTACACCAAAAGGCAGAAATACTGAATGTATACCATTCAGTATAGTTGTTGGGACCTAGGTAAGCCGGTGTGCTTACAAAAACAAGCTTGACCACCATCGTCTAACATGCGAAAGAATGTTGAAAGTGGCCCTTGGCACTTAGTACTG
>JBBPSB010000788.1:0-11026 GCA_038093375.1 Xerocomus brunneocitrinus
AGAAAATATTACCATACATCAATCAATAATTGTTTCTTTTGGGTGAGAAATTGTCTGGAATTATGAGAAAAAATGCATAAAACCTACCCAATTCTCGGGGTAGGCTAGTTATGTTTGTACAATTGGGCGGATGTTCGAGAATTTTGATAATATGTATTATTTTGTGATAATATCTACTATTCTTGGATATTCTAGGGAATTATCCATGGGAGGCTTTTCCTGATGACGACTGCAAGGACGACGACAACGCAATGTCGTCGTCTGTGGTCGAACCGCACACTGCCTCGCGCCCACCTCAACTCACCCTGCCCTTGCCCACTCACCAACGCGCTCGCAACAGCAATGTGGCGACGACGACGATGTGATGATTGTGACAGCACAATCGTCACCGTGTCGTCGTGACCACTCACCTCCCTCACCCTCCCTCACCCTCCCTATGTCCCTCCCAGTCGTCGACGAGCCCAACGGCTCATTCGACAACACCAGCCACCACCTCTATGTCCTCCCGTGCCATCGACAAGCCCAACGGCTTGCTCAACGACACCACCCGCCTCCTCCACTCCCTCCAGCCGTTGATGAGCCCAACGGCTCATTCAACTGTCACCCACACAACCCCGCCTTTACCCTGCCCTCACCCACCTTGCCCTCACAGGTGACCACACGATCGTCATGGCGTCGTCGTCACCACCCCCTTCTCAGCGAGCGCTCACCATTGCGCCCACCCCACCCTCCCAAGTGGCAGGTATACCCATTCTACTCCCTACGTGGGACACGCGGGCCATACGTGCGCCCTGCACCTACCTCGTCCCCTCCAGTTGTCGACGAGCTCGGAAGCTCATTTGACACACCCGACGCCACCTCCACGCCTCCCCGGCCATCGAAAAAGGAGAGCTGCAGAAGAAGGAGAGAATCAGTGAAGAGTATACAGACATACTTAAACTCTTCGCTAACGTTCCCGTTCCTTGACAAGTTCAATTGGGACGCAGTTAATACAACAAGGACAAGGGGATACGATGTCCACGACCAAGACGCCACTGCGACGAGGGGACGACGGGGACGACAGGGACCTGTCACCACCAATGACATTGCAAGGATGTCGATGTCGACGGGTGTGTGACTGCACCCACAGCATGTCATGGCCATGATGAGGGAACAATGGGGAGGTAATGATGACAAGGGGGCAACAAAGAGGACAGGGAGACGATGACGACACCACCCTGCACCCACACGCTCACACGTACCCCTCTAGCAGTCAATGAGCCTAACGGCTTGTCAACACACCCATGTGCATTCGAGGCCCATCTGCTGCTTGTTTCTATACTTGTTTGCTGTCACTCAATGATCAATGTTTCGTGTCTGCAAACAAGTACAGTGTGTCCATAGTGAGAATGTGTGATTAAGCGGGAAACATCAAAAATGCCCATCTAAGCGAAAAGGCCAAAGAGCCTGGATTGTCGCAACACGTACTAAAATATGGCATTAGCCAGTTAGATACAAAAAGTCAATAAGTACTAATGATACGAGCAGTCGAAAAATGACCCATCCAGATGAGTGAGTCGCTCCTCATCCTTGTCGCCATCACGTCCTAGCCAGTTTGAGTCCAGGTTTACAGTACTGTAAATGTCAGGCTGTCAGGCCAGTGTCAGGCCAGCTTATGTAAGTGTCAGGCCAGTGTCAGGCCAGTGTCAGGCCAAGTTACATAAGCATTATACCAATTATATAAAATGTCAGGCCAGCTTACTATTAGTTGGCACCCTGAACCAATGGTGCCATTGGGCACCCAATTTTGTTTTGCAATTTGGCCCCTCTTCCCATGGTCCAATCCGGCTAATTCTTTTTTTGCCGGAGAGCCAAGTATCCGTAGGTCACGTGACACCCCGCGGAAGTTACCATTTATGGCAATGCTACTTTGTTACAAAATCCCCAACTCATGACTCCGTGAAAACAGATATTGGGAATCATGGACCACCACGGCGCTTCGGGCCCTACATCTGGTGGGAAAGTTGTTCCGGTCACATGGCCCCACACTTCCTTCACTGGCACAATCTGGGCACTCCCCTGCCCTCGGCCGCTGCAGGCCAATCTATGGTTTTCAAGAAACACCTCATCGCGGCGCAGTTGAGCAGGTAAGCCCATATATTAGGGTCTCCAAATGACACCCTGGACCCCCCCAACATGCCCCATACTTCCTATGGCACGCTGTCCCTCGTCCAACCTCGCTACAAATATTTTCCTATTATTTTCAAGAATGCCTCACCATTGCTCCTTGCGGCCCAACGCGGCCTGCTGTAGGAGAGTAAATTGCATCTGTTTGCATCCCAAACCAGTCCCCAACAATTCTTTTCTGGCATCCCTTGGACAAGGTCCACTTTCAAATGTTGTCCTTTTCCTCCCTAATCTCTGCATTGCTGTGTCATTACCATATCAGGTATTGATTTGTCATCCATGCGATGCGATGCACAAACCAGGGGGGACCCCCCGAGCGCAGCGAGGGAGGGGGGCGAAGCCCCAGTTAAGGTTCGTAAGTTAGTTAGTTTAGGTTAGTTAGTAGGTTAGCTCGTTGGTTAGTTGGTTAGCTCGGTTTAGTTAGTTGGTGTTAGTGTCAGCCATCGGTATATATAACCGCCCGAACAAGGCTTTAGGGTGCCCACCCGCAGCGGGGTGGGACCTCTTTGGGCAACCATGCGCAAGCCGGTGGGTGGTTGCTGTGTTACGCAGTCAAGTTTTTTTTTCCTATATGTACTCGCCATCGTTCTGTGTTGCAATTACTTGGCAGGACTTGTAGCTAATCCCCAACTTCACTTCTACTGATTACAGTACTGATCACCCACGATGTTTACAATCAGTATCTACACTATTACTCAGTTTTGGTAACTACTGATCACATCACTATCGTTCATTGTTACCGGTCACCTTGCTGATCACCCTGCAACTCTCCCTCCTCATCGCCCCACTTCATCGTTGCAGCTGTTGGAAAACTTCGTTGATAATGATGCACATCGAGGCACTCCAGGTGTGTTTTCCTTCATCTCGTCCGCATACACTAACCGTTTTTTTTTTTTTCTTTTTTTCCTTGTCTTGTTTTGTTTTCTCGCCCTCTCAGTTCTACGCGTGAATGCTGCCTTTAGCCCGCTTATGTTTCAGAACATGTTCAATTGTGGCCATCTTTCTTTACGTGATGATGTGAGTTTCCACCATTTCCAGTCCCTCATTGCTGACTTCCATACCGCCCTGCAGTTTGTCTATGAGTCCCTCAAATTCCCTGGATTACTTTCTACATTGTCTTAAATGGTCTATGTGCCGCTCTCTGTGTCCGACCTAGATCTTTCCACTCACATGCGCGTGTGTTCTCTAGTGTGACTTGTTCGCATTCCCTTTGGCCCGCTCGTCGCTCTTTGCAACATCCATTCGCCACCCGTCCCCATCGAATACAACGCTAACCACACCATCTTCGCATTCCCTAACCCTTCTTTCCTCTTCACGCATGGCTTCTATGCCCTGTAGGACACCACTCACAAAATCTGATGTGCCTGTGGTGCGCGGTGATGCGTTCTTGTTAGAACTCATGCTGATGTGCCATCTAGACGTTGCGTGCTGTATATGTCCTCAGGACGACCACAAAAACTAGGTGATGACCATGACGGTCACCCAACGGTGGGGGCAAGGTGGCCATGAACCTCGCCAACTCTTTGAACATGCTGGTGCAACGATGACCACCGTACGTCCACGAGGACGCAACCACAGCGACATGACGGCTATGGTGGGATGATGACAATGTCTGCAACGTGTTGATGCGCATACACCCATAGCGGTGGCGGCAGTCATGGTAGGACGAGCAAGCATAATGCTGCAAAAACCATTGTTATCTTGATGTGATGACGATGATGAGGAAACCGTGTGTGGCACGAGGAGTACATGTTCGTGGTGATGTGATGGCCATAGTGGGACCGACGCTAGCACTATTTATGTTAGTAGATTACAAAAACACATGGACCCTTACTGGGGCTTTTGAGCCAATACAGGCCTGCCAGCATCCCTAGGTCGTTGTTTCGTGGCTGTTTCGGAATTTAATTTACGCACTTACTGTAGCTACTGAACACAATCTAACTAATATAATATAGTGTTTTCGGCAACTACTGGTCACGCTGCTGATCATCTTTATTGTTTTCAGTAACTACTGGTCACACTACTGATCACATTGCTAATTGCTCCCTCATCCGCAATACTGATCACCCATGCTGTTTGTTGTAGTTATTCGTTACCTTACTGATCTCATGTAGTTATTCGTTACCTTACTGATCTCATGTAGTTTGTTTTCGTGACTACTGGTCACAACACTGATCACCCACGCTCTTTATTGTAGTTCTCGGCAATCACCCATCACGTTACTCACAGCATGGCTGTTCACCAACTCTTTCTCTTTGTCTCACCCCACGTATACGCCACCCCGCTGGACAAACTTCATTGATAATGATTTGCACAAAGGCACTCTAGGTGCGTTTCCCATTGTCTCATCCAGATATGCTACCGTGTTTTTTTTTTTCTTTTGTCTCATTTTCCAGTGTCCTTTGCCTCACTCGCTTCCATACACAAATATGACTCTTAGTCTGTTCGTGTGTCGGGACTGGTTTGAATTCCACACCCTCTCTCTTTTCCCTGGCGATGTGAACATTGTTGATCACCTCCTAGAGCGACGTGGACGTCCTCGGTTATATCTCATCCTCCATTTTTGAGTACATCTTTCAGCCCGCTTTGCGAGCCAGGCTTTGGCGCGCTTGGCATCTTGTCCCATCCCTACATATCATCCTCTTTCCCCCTGTCGAGCCAAACCATGGTACGCGGGGTGTGAACTTGGCCCTTTCGGTGCGACGTGAATGTCACCCGTACCAATTCGTAGCGCAAACTCGGCCGTTTGGTTTACCCACCTTCGCTTTCATCTTCTTTCCTGTCGAGCCACACCATGGCACACGGACTTTCTTGTGGCCCCTCCATTTGCAGCCATACCATACCATGCAAGCTTTTTATTGTGTCCATTCCTACAGCGTTGATCCCCCTTTCCCTTTAATCAAGGCAGCTGTAGCTCTTATTTGTTACACATAGATGGCATCGAGTTCCCCCGTGCATGTTTTGCGTCTCTCAAAGCTAACATCATGTTGTGAAAACCTCTCTATATATTTGTATTATTGCTTACGGTAGACCATAACCCATACCTGTCAGGTTACCCCCAGGGCTATGGCTGCATGTCGTTT
Organism: Xerocomus brunneocitrinus; assembly: GCA_038093375.1. Taxonomy (NCBI): domain Eukaryota; kingdom Fungi; phylum Basidiomycota; class Agaricomycetes; order Boletales; family Boletaceae; genus Xerocomus; species Xerocomus brunneocitrinus. The sequence continues at coordinate 5,250 of JBBPSB010000788.1, forward strand.
GTCGACCGACGACACGATGAAAATAAAGATCGGGATGTGGACGAATTCTATGGGCTATCATAGAGTGTGGTTTATACAGTGTACTATATGTGTCACGTGCATATTAAGCCTTCCCGTCCTTGCCATCAACCTGCCCGTCACGTACTCTGGCCGCTACTACAACACCTTACCCCGTATCAAGTTCAACGCAATGTCGAATGATACATACAAAAGGCATGGTGTTCTTCAGTGCTTATTACATCAATTAACAGCCATTTAGATGCTCGTGATGCAATATGAAGTGTCGTGACCTCACAGTCCATGTTAGGACCGTTCATTAGCCCTCTATCCATATTATGTATCAAGGTCAGCTCGTAGTAAAAAGTTTCACAGCTCAGCGCCTTACGTTGGTGTATATAGGTGAGGCTGTCGCTTTGGAACACTTAGATGATGGACTCTTTCATTGTCCTTGTGGTGAATTTCGAGAAGCCGATCCAGAGCGCATTCGGACTCATCTGAAAGTGTCCCACCCCCCTGACCACCAGCCTTCTCACCCCATCGTACGTATTTCTTGGAACAGCGTTGCCGATGATAACCTTCTCTGGCACAGGGTAATAACGAAGGCCATGAAGAACATTGCCCACGTTTGGGCGAAAGCTGTCCCCTATCTCCGCGTAGAGGTCCCGACAGCGAAAGTTTTGTTCCACAAGAAGAGGGTTCCTCGGGCGATGCATATATGCACCTTACTGGGGAGGAATCGCGTCCAACCCATGTCGGTAAGAGTGATAAACCTCATCCTTGCAGGTATCTATCTGAACAGGGGTGGGATATAGATGAAGACGCAGAGGTTGCTCCTTTATCTCCCCGACCTTCTACCCCGGAAGATTCAGGCCAACCCTCTATTCCCCCTGAGCTTATCACCTCGCATTCGCATGCGTTGGCCTCCTCTGCTCTCCATGTCAACTGCACCTACAAACTCGTCATATGCCTCGAATGCTCTGAAGCCGTCCACCATAGCCGCATACGTGGTCACATAGCCAAACATCAGCTGCCTTGTCCCCCTGAGGATGAACTCACCGCCATTCTTCAAGATCTAGGTCTTATGGGACCTTCCTGTTTGACTTCAACCAACGTCATTGCCCCCATTGTTGGCCTTCCATTGTCCAACGGCTTTACCTGCCTCGCCCAGTCCTGTGGCGTTTCAGTCGGTTCTAGGTCATCCCTTCAGCGCCACCGTGCAGATTGCCATAGAGCTCTCCCCGCCCCTTCTGAACCCTGTCAAGTTAATCGCATCTTTAGCTTCAGGGGTGATCAAGTGACCGTCCGTGTTGACCCCGCTCTTGCTGTTGTCCGCCCACATGGAAGTTTGGCTGAATACTTGACCGTTATGCGCCCTAAGGAGGACCATTCTCTATGTCCCCTCCAGCCCTCCGATGATCCTCGTAAAACAACTGCATTCCTTCATCGGGCCAACTGGCTTCAAGTTGTTCGCGACCATTCTATGCAAGAAATTTTGACCCTCGTTGCTTGCCCTAAGAGCAGTGACAAGCTTTTCCCTGTCGTTGAAGCTGTCAAAACCAATTTTAAACAGATGTGGGATGCGGTTGACCGCATGGATGTCCTTACACGAAGACATATCCATACCCCCAAAGGGTAGGTCACTTATTCCCCACTTTTCTCTCGCTCATTTTCTTGCACCAGTAATCTGGACTCTTCACAACTCGAGAACAAGCCCTTTGGACGCTGTCAGACTCAAGAATACCTGCTTCGTTGTGCAAACCATTGGGCCATGTATTTATGTGCCCTTCTTCGTTCTTTGGACTCCTCACCCCTTGTTTTCATCCTTTCCTCCGAACAACTTGAAGGCTGTCGGCTCCTCAACCATTGTCTCATCGAGAATGCAGATCTTTCGGATCCCGTCCAATCCCTGTCCTTCTCTCTGATGTCTGCTTATACGGAAGACATCAGGAGAGATACCTCCCTTTGCCCTCTCAGTCGGTTCATTGCCTTTTGGCACCTCCGAGAAGATGGTACCTTTCATCCCCCCTCGTCCATTTCTCCTAACCTTGCCTCCATTACATACTGCCTTCGCACCATCGCCGTGTTGGAAGCTCGTTCTCATATACTTTTCGACCCGTCAACCATCTTTATGGAGTACATTCTTTTTTCTCTCTGAGCTCCCTGTTTAACGTCCTGTAGCTATTATTCAACCCACCTACTTCCCTTACTGAAGGAGGGTCATCAGACTCCCTTCAATGCACTACATCAGCTTACGTACCTTGTAAGCCTGTACGCCTCCAATGCCCAAAAACTTCCCAATATGCACTGGAATCAAGCTCGCGATACCCTCAGCATTCAAGGACTTCCCATACAGCTCAATTTGCTCCCCAAAATGGTACAAGTGCTCTGTACTGAGGCAGAAACCCTCCTTGATAAGCTGCTTCTTGGTGCGCCTCGGCAATCTTTTGATGGGGTTGTCAATTTGGCTCTTGAATCGAAGGATTCTTCAAAGTGGCCTGTCGATGCAGAGTCGTCCTGAGTTGGTCCCAAGCTTGGCTAGTCGCCCTTAGTCCCTTAACGCAAAGGTCTATTGTTGCAGGTACTACAGGCCCAGAACTTGGTCTTGAGGTGAAGGTTCTTCGCTGACAACTGGGTGAAAGGGACAATGGTCTGATTTAGACAAGGAAAACTCTCATGAAGGATGCCAAGGCGTAGATAGTGGGGGTTGCATTAACTTGTGTGCTTGAGGCTGATTTTGACCTTCTACAGGGTGTGCATACCTTCTGGTGGGGTATTGGGCCTTTCTTCTCACGAACTGTCTTTTGGCTGTCATAGTGAGGACTATCAACTGTTCTGGCGAGGACTGCGGTGGCCAATCCCAATTGGATGTAGTGATATTGGGCCTGTTCTCTTATAGAGTAGTTAGCACAAATTACAGAGGCACAACATCTGAGACTTACTCTCTAATGCATGGATGAAGGCAATTGCATCATCCAATGAGTGTTGTAGTGTGGTAAGGTCGTTTTCAGGATCATATCCAGGTGTTGGTTGCCAGATAGTAGGTGGGAGCCCGACAATGGGAGATTGTGGACTGACTGATGAAGTCACTTCAGGGATGAAATTGAATTGGTAGTGTTGAGAGATGATTTGGGTGAGGGTACTCCCATTGGCCCCATGAAGCAGGGAAGGATAAGAGATCAGAGGAGCAGATTGGGAGTGATAGTGTTGTATATCTGACAGTATATGCCATAAATGATGGGGGCAATTTGATAAAAGTTGCCATTTAAGTTATTCTGCCTGTAGGGGTTACCATAGTATTCTGGAATGGTGTTGGCATCATCATGTCAGCGGGATTGGGATTGTTGTTGTCATCATGGACAAGTGGAGGGCATAAGGCGGTGTTAACATCTGCCACATCATCAGAAAGTGAAAGAGGCGCCACACAAGCGCAGAATGAGGCTAGAAAGATCTAGAAGAGTGGTAGGAAGGATAGTTGAATATAGAGAACATCATGAGATTAAAATCAAGTCGAATAGAGTGCGAAATCATGAAACCTAAACACTCCCCCCTGATTGTGCAACTCCTCAGCCCTAGCAGTTCACAGAACTGCTGTACCCTCACTCGAGGTAAGGCCTTCGTCAGGAGGTCTGCAGGCATCTCTGCAGTGGACACGAAAGAAGGAGAAATGATACCCTTGTCCACAGTATCTCGCAACCAGAACCAGCGCAAATCCAATTGCTTCATCCTCCCATGATGCTCTGGATGCTGTGCAACCTGGATGGCAGACTGGTTGTCCATCCATAGAACAGAGCTCAAGGGCACAGGAAAGCCCAGTTCCTGTAATAGCTGGCGCATCCAGACAATCTCCTTACCAGCCTCACAGGCAGCCATGTACTCCGCTTCCATAGTGGACAGAGCAACGATCGACTGACACTTGGACGACCAGGACACAGCACCAGTACCAACATTGACAACATATGCGCCAGTGGATCGCTTCATATGGCTGTTGTGCCCTTTGGGTTGCCTGGAGGCATTGGTGGTGAGTTACTCTCCTCCACTCACTCTACTGCTTCCCTGGTGCAAGCACATTTTGAGCGTCCTTCTCACATTCCAATGGTGTCAATGTGTGCACTCCATCATCTGGTGTGGCCTGCGCATCTCGAGCATCGTTTGGTGCATACTCCTTTGCCTGCTCCTCTGGCCTTTTAATGGCACATTCTGACCTGTTTGATAGTTCATTTGGCCGGTCTATATCATTGAAGTACTCATGATGTGTTTGTGTCGACACTGGAGCACGTACCTTCAAGGCTCATGCGCCCACTCCAATCACTCTCATGCTCAGCATGCATATCCTTGTCCATGCACATCCTTGTCCTGTTGTTGCAGGGACTTGTTTGGTGGCTCAGGTTGCTCCTGCAGGTTAGGGAATACAACCAGTAAGTTGCCATCGTCTCACCCTCGTTATAGCTATGATTGTTTATACCTTCAAGGCCCACACACCTGCTCCATTTCATTGTCATCTATTGGATCTCTGCTCGACATGGTTCATCCTTTGTCACCACTTCGCCCTCCTAGTTCCTTCCTATTCCAACCCCACACTTCCTATGCACACTCTGATTGACATTGAGGTGTTGTCCTGAGCTAGATTTTTCCCCCGGTTGCTGTGTAAGCCTGACCATTGTTGTGGCTGTTTACTGACCCATTCTAATATAGTTCTAATACATTCTGAGACCTAGAGGTGACAAACAAGGTCGATGAGGGTGAAGCTGGAGCTGAGAAAGAGGATGGGAGACATGAAACAAGAGACTAGGATGATCCACAGTAAGTAGTCAGTGGCAAAGAGAAGATTACATAAATGGAAGGAAATAGAATGACACAAAATGAAGTACAACATATTCTAAGACATCGCTAGTAAATGGGATATCTGCAGAATGGATAGTCCAAATGATCATTTCATTGTCTGCTTGCTGGAAGTAGTCACTCAAGGAGCCAAAGTGGCCTTGTGCTGTCCCAACGAGTTCCACCATTGGATGTAGTACTCATATGCAGTCTGCATAGAAGAATTTGTGAGGGAGCAGAGGAAACTACACCGTCAAGGTAGCTGTTGACATCCAGACTTGTTCAATGTACTTTACCTCTCCCACTAGGACTATCAGGTTGTACTAGACTGCTTGGACTTCAGAGGGATGACTGGCCTAGAGGGACCATGTTGGTCACAATCATTCACAGAAATCTACCTGCAATGAGCATCACACCATGTCATTATGTGATAAGGGCACTCATGGGTCTCATCGCCATCTAGACAGCACTGGAATAGGCGCCATGGCATGTGCCAGGAATGGGTGCATTGTGCCTACCTCTGTCGTCAACTTTCAGAAAAGGGAAAGACAAATCAATATGGACTTCGCCCTTTGCAAGGCCCTCAATCGCATTAATGGCATCTCCAACACTGTTGTACTGTGTATGACATTGCATGTCAGTACAGTGTTAACTTTCATCACCAAATATTCCACAGCCTATCTTTCACACTATCCACAAACTTACAAATTGTTTGGGGGATTGGGTTATTTATATCCACGCTTATGAGGACAATTGCACCCCAAGATACTCACCGAATACCTGGGATTGCTCAAGTAGATGGCGAGATTCTAGAAACACTGTGGTCCTCGCTGAATGAAGTTAGTGTTAAGGGACTAAGGGCGACTAGCCAAGCTTGGGACCAACTCAGGACGACTCTGCAGTCCACTGTGAGTAACCAAGAATGATATTGAAGGTATAGAGCGAAGATACAGTACCTG
>JBBPSB010000789.1:0-11017 GCA_038093375.1 Xerocomus brunneocitrinus
CATACCTGTAGGAACTCAGTAAACACTAGAGAACCTACAGTACAGAAAGAGACTCTAAGTAGTCCGCTATTTTGCTTATGTAATGGGTGGCTGTACCACTGTATACCATATAGGAATAATTCCAACAGGGTCTGCTCCGGGTCTGCTCTCGCGCTGCCAAAAGAGTGGAGAGGATTTATGGTTGGGGGGTAATTTGTGCCAAAGGCATGAGTCTGTGAGCGTGTGGTATGAGTGCCCATAGGAAGGAACTTAGGACAAGTGGGAGTTTGAATATATGTACTGTTAGAGTCGTGCGAACTCCTAAGTGCGAACTCCGGAACTCCGGAGTTGTAGCGTGCGGGACATTGGCTTCACCTTGTGTGGTGCGCCCTTGTTGTAAGTCCGGTCCTGGAACTTCGGAGATGGGACTCGTATCAAAGTGTAAGTCCTAACACGAGTGTGTTAGAACCTAAGCAGAAATGGTCGGAGTGAGACGAGAGTGACAGGAGTTTAATCAAGTCGATATTCAAACTAAGGTAAATACATCGGAGTACTCGAGTTTATATACGGAGTCCGGGGTATCGTAGAGTAAGTGGAAGCACAGTCTGCAGGTCAGGTCCGAAGTAATACTACGGAAAACTGTGTAACTGCGTAGTGTAACTAGATGTAGTCTAGCGTAAGAATGAAATGGAGAGGAGTGTAAAGGGATAGAGTGTTGGGTATACAAGTCTGATCGCCCACGACTATGTCTCAAGCGAGAACACTCCGGAGTTGGCGAGGAGTTGGTCCGGAGGTCCAGAGTTGGACTTGGCAAAAAGTCATGGATATGACAGGAGACCAATGGCGCTTGATCGGGTTATGAAGATAATGGCTCAGTTGATGAACTTTGTTTTTTGGAGGGGAGTTTAAGGGTACCAAAACAACTAAAGGAAAGATCAAGAATAAAAGGGGCTGGCCAACTCTATGATACTGTTGCTTGCCTCCCCAGAGTTGAACTCCAGGGAGGATCACCTCCTGCGCTATGTTTCCAGGATCCTACCCCGAGAATCCTACGGAAAACCCTTGGTCGGACAGTGCTCCGCGCCCGCCAACTCCATTCACTTTCCAGACTAGCACCCTAAACAATGGGCATTTAGGCTCTCATTTGCAGGATAACAGAACCGGAACTGAAAAAAGGAGTCAGCAATCTGCGAATATTGGCAAAGTAAGCCACCATACATATAATGGATATCAATCTAAATGATTATAGGGATGGATGCGATCAAGTGTACGATTGCAGGAAGTAGACTATTCCCAAGAGCTGCAAGATGAGCTACAACAATCTAAAATAGTGTTCGCTGAATTGTCTTCTCAAAACGAAAATCTAGAGGTATGGCTTTCCAGGGTGTGGAGACAACCAACTGACATCGGGCTATAGAAATTAAATAAGGACATACATGAGGCCCATGATCAGCAGCAGAGGGTCATGGAGGAATTCCAAAAGAACCTCGCCGACTGGGCCATAGAGAATCAGCAAACCAAAGACGTTACTCACAACCAAAAGTTCCACATACAGGTAGGGTGTGCTGACTGAGCAGATGACCTAGGCTCAATTATTTGTAGATGCAAGAGCAGGAGGTCACTAAACTGAAAAACCAACTGGAGGCCGAAAGACAGAAATACAAGGATGTGTTCGAGAGCGAAATTGAAAGGACGAGGGTAAGCATGATGTCACTCAGCGATGAATGGGACTCAACTCTAAACAGGTACAAAAGGATAATGAACTAGCCTCAATGGCAGAGGCACATAGATGGAATCTGTGCAACGAACCTGCCATGCGGTCCAACTCTCCAAACTCAACACCCACCCCTGAGCCTGCCATGTGGCACAGCACTTGGTACCACAGTGCGAACTCAACATCCTCCCCCAAACCTGCCATGCGGTTCAACTCTCCGAGCTCAACACCCATCCCAGAGCCTGCCATGCGGCACAGCACTCTGAGCCCAACACCAGACCCGGAACCATCCTCATCACGGAAGGAAAGTAAAGATCCATCTGAAACCCCGCCAGAAATGAGTCCCCATAGTGGCAAGCAGCAGAGAGTACCTACACGTGGACGTAAAGGGAAAGCCAGGGCTTCAAAAAGAGTTAGGGTGATTGGCGAGCTCATTGTAGGCTCAGAACGGAGGTTGTTGGCTATCCTGACCACTTGCTTCTCAGGAGGATGATACCAATTCCGACGAAGAGCAACAGCGGGAACAAGAAACAACGGAAAGTGCAGTGGAAAGCATGTGGAATAAATTCGAGACAATGATGAATTGTTTGCTCGATGAGCATGGTCTTGGAAGGGGTCTGCCCTCAAAAGAGACACCTCACACCAGATGATGAAAGAAGGATCTGGAAGTAGAGAAAGATGACAAACACCACACTGAGCATCTGGTATGACAACCAACGAATCCACTGTACAAACACTCACCAATAAATATAGAGGTACATTCAAGAGTTGTTCAAAGAAGTATACAATATGGAGCAGGACACAGACTTCGGGAGTGTCTTCTCAGCTACCCGAAGTGATGTAGAGAAATTTGCATTGGGGGAAAAGGGGCCGGTGTCATATCCATCACTTTTCGCCAAGTCCAACTCCGAACCTCTGGAATAACTCCTCACCAACTCCGGAGCGTTCTCGCCCGAGACGTAGTCACGGGTGATTGGACTTGTATATCCGACACTCTATCCCCTTTAACACTTCTCCATTTCATTCTTATGCTAGACTACATCTAGTTACGCTACACAGTTACACAGTCTTCTGTAGTACTTACTCTGGACCTGACCTACGGACTGCGCTTCCGCTTACTCTACGGACTCCGTATATAAACTTGAGTACTCCGATGTATTTACCTTAGTTCAAATATCAACTTGACTGAACACTTGTCACTCTCGTCTCCTCCGACTCACTCTGACCAACCTCCGCTTAGGTTCTAGTACACTTGTACTAGGACTTATACTTTTACCTCTCGAGTCCCATCTCCGAAATCTGGGACAGGACTTGGACAAGGGCGCACCACACAAGGTGAAGCCGACGTCCCATCCGAACACCATAACTCCGGAGTTCCGGAGTTCGCCCAGAGTGTTCGCACGACTCTAACAGCCGGATCACGACTACCCACGATGGGATATGATGGGTAGCCCAACTTCAGCATGGAATCAGGCGGTGATAGATATTCTGGCAGACTGAGCTATCGCAAAACTCCATAAAAAGCAACTACCGCTGTTCCCTAGTAAATCTAGGAGCTATTGGGAAGCAATGATTCATAGCAAATTTGTCCGCATAAAGGGAGAATGGACACAGGCACAGCCGCGGATGACAAGCCCAGGGCAAATTGAGGATGCTGATGAAATAGAGGAACACAGATCCCAATTCACCGATAGGCGATTGAAAAGAGCGAGGGTGTGAGAAAGAAGAGTCAAGGTGGGACAGCTAACTATAATCTGAGCACCCCCTGACATTGCCTATAGAAGTATGAACACCGTTTCAGGGTTGCCGAAGGTATCGCTAAATTGAAAGAAGAGGCCGGAGAAGATGACACAGACATTTGGAGTTGATTGGCGAACATTGTCAAAGAGCTTGGTGTAGATGGAACAAGCTCTGATGAAAGTGGGACAGACAACGAGATTGAGGTGGTATACTGCACTAAGGTTATGCCCTAGAGAAAGGACCTACATAAGGAGTTGCACATAATTGATGAGCAGTGAATGGTTGACACAGATATTTTCACTCCAAGGGGATGGAAGCCAGTCAAGAGAATAAGGGGATCACGGAATCCAGAGAGCTCCTGTCACGCCATGACCGGTTTGCCGTGGGCATTCTATAATGAACAGTGGCTAGAGGAACAACTGTCAAAATTTCGTGGACAGGTATCCACGGAACACTTTACATGGTACAATATCATTGGTTGTAGTCGCCCTCGCAGATACATAAAGGATCGTTGTTGTTGGTTCTATGGTACTAAGTTCTCTCAGTGAGGCGAGCGGCAAGGTGTTGCTATCCACAGTAAACCATGGGCAGCAAAAAAAAAATAACCCTTGCTATTGGCGTGCTGCTGCGATGAAGGTGAGCAGATGTGCGGTCAAGCTAGGGAATTGGACGTACCACGGCCATAATGTTAAGAGGAAGAGTGTGCTACCAGCAGTACACCACGGGCAGCGAAAATATATAATCCTTGTTGTTAGAGTGCTGCGAAGGGGTGAACAGATATACAATTGAGCTACAAAACCAAACATACCAAGGATGAGGGAGAACTAAATGTTCTGAAGATGAGGCAGCGATTAGCATTAAAGCACAGACCAACGTGAAGAGACTCCCTGGTGTTCAACACGAGGGAGTAACTTGATCATGGTGGGCGACAACTTAGGCGGTGGTTGTGGGACTCAAGGTTCAAGTGGCACAGATTGCTGATGTCAGCAGCACCGCTGTGTTGACTCATCGTTATTGTTGTGACTCATCGCCACATGCACACTCTCAGCTACCCGTGGTTTACCTGTGGGTAGCGTCTTCCCTCTCTACTCCCTTGTGTTGAACACCAGGGAGTCTCTTCGCGGTGGCCCTGTGCTTTACTACCGACAGCGTCAGGATGGATCATCTGCTTCTAATAGTTGGTATTTCCATCTCTTATGCTATCGACTTTATACTTACAGTAATAATACCGTCTTACCTTGACACTCCTTTCCCGCACCCTTGCCCATTGGTGCAGGATCTACGCTCCCGCTCCTGGATATCATGATGCAGCACTCTTCCTAGCTACTAGTCCGTTGGTTGACTCGATGTCATCGTCATTGTCGTCGCCACATGTACACTCTCCAATTCTCCACTACTCGTGGTTTACTGCGAGTAGCATCTTCTCTCTCTACTCCCTGGTGTTGAACACCAGAGAGTCTCTTGCTCTCTATGCCCACCATGTTGAACACCAAAGAATCACTTTGCGGTGGGCCCGTGATTGACTGACGTAGCGTCGCCTTTCCTCCATCTTAGGACATCCATCGCTCGTGCTCGCCCAGCCACGGTTGTGGGTGCTCACCCACTCCCTTGTTTTCGTCCACTTTCCTGTGGAAACATTGTCCTCGGCCAGACCGATTTGGAAACTGTTACACTTGGTCCCGGGTAGGGCGGCAAGTGTAGCCTCTGTGAGGGGGCGAGGGTTCGAAGGACATTCAAGGGGGTTTCCTCTTGGAATGTAAAGAGATGGTTGAGGGGGTTTCCACTCGACGGGTTCAAGGTTTCAAGGACAAGACACCCGTTCAAAGCACGGGCGTGGGCTTTCAAGGGAGTTAAGGGACGAGAGAAGTTCAAAGGGGCTAGATTCGTGTACAAGGTATCGAGTACAGAGGAGATCTAAGCTAAAGAGACAAGATGAGTATCGAAGGTATATATACTGTCCTAAGGGTTTAGGGCAGGTGTGGGAGATATGAAGTCGAGTCATAAGGTGTCACTGTGTGACGAGAAAGGAATGACTCATCAGCGGCGGATGAAGTCAGCTGAAACAAATGATGACTAAGTATGAATGAGTCATCGAAGCCGATGGACCCGGATGGAATCTGATGGAAGAGAACGACTACCTAGACAAGTGAAGGCCGTTGGGCTGGGGATGTGAGATAGAAGGGTAGTCGTGGATGAAAGGAAACGATGAGTCCGATGAAAAAGAGTACTAGGGGAAATGAATTGTAACAGAAACCTTGTTATTTGTATCGTAAGTGTTCATTGTATTTTGACTACATAAAGGGCTCGAGATCATTGATCCCTCCCACTACCCCATTACAGGTTCTTCATAGCTTTCATCTTATCCGTTTCCTTGAAATCTCGTCAGTGTCTACACCTGCGAGATCCTTCTCCGCCCTGTGTTTATATTCCCCGTCCAACTGTAGTCACATCTTTTAACCTGAGGTGCGAAATTTCAATTTCTCCGGGTTGTTTCATAGGTACTAACCAGGATCATCAGACATGCCTGCCCGTGACGCCTCATTTCGTTGCCTTTGCTCCTGCTGTTGCAATGTCAACGAGCAAGGCATTCCAGGCAATCCCTCCGGAAAGCTGATACCCGTGCACTATAAAGCTTCTCATTTACAGTGCATCCGGTCCAGAGTTGATGGACGACCTGAGGAGAGGCAAATTGGTATTAGGAGTCTCGTTGAGAACAAGACAGAGCAGACCGCATCAACCAGATCGGTTGATTCCCTCATGGCCTCTTTGTTCATGCTTACACTCATTGACAAGGGACCAGACTTCAATTGTCAACCAAGCAAGCTCTGGACATCCCGCGAAGATTTCCAGCGCAATGCAAACACTAAAGTACCTCCCAGTGTTGTAGTCCCCTCGTTAGATGACATCGCTAACAGCTTCACTCATCTTGCCATTGACCCCCGTCTTCGTGAGGAATCCAAGTCGGTTCCTGAGATTGACCCCTCCCAAAATCTACCCCTCCGCTCCCTTCCCGACTCCCATGTTTTCACTGACATGGACTCATCTCCTGATGTGACCCACCCCCCCCCCCTTCACACGCATATTGATATTGTGTCCACCAAAATTCCAACTCAGCATCTGTTGCGAAACGAGAGCGAAATCGATGCACCTTAAAGGTGCATTCAATCCTGACTAACATCGAATCGCGGATGAGGACAATGCCTATGCAAATTGCCTCCTTGACATCAATTTCATATTCGAGGCAGCTGGAGGCGATCTCTTCACCCTCAGAGACGCACTGGGGAATGTCACTCGCAATGTGCCTTCTGTCATTGATCAGAGGAACAATTTACTCGCCTACATTGACCAACTCCTTGCTAGCGTGGACGCACAAGAACACACTGTTGACGATAATCAGAAAGGGCCCATTTCTCATAATTCTGGTATGTGTACAACTTTTCCTGTAGAGAATATACTTAAAGGAAGTGGTTTCAGACCACCACTACGACATCCCAGTCGATTGCTGTGACGAGCTTGCCCAGGTTACCATCTTCATCGGTGTACTGTGTAGTGTCATCCTCGCTATAAGTCAATGTGCAGGCGACCTTATAATGGCCCTCCTGACCTTGGTACTGCAACTCGCCTTCAACCCCTCATGAGCAGCGCAATTGTCTCCCTTGCAGGAGTACAAGTTGGACCAGATACCCAAGACAATCACAGGCGCGCTGTCTAGGTTCAATTTCCACAATAGCATGACCGTCTACGCAACCTGCCCGTCCTGTAACTGCATCTATAAGCCGATCTTCAAGCATGGCTCATCCACTGCAGACTAACCCACTCATTGTACCAATAAACCAAAGCCATGGCTCCCTGTTTGTAATCAACCTTTACTCAAATCTTCATCAAGCGGCCAATCATCCCCAATGAAACCATTTGTCTACCATCACTTTCATGACTTCATGGCTAGTCTCCTTTCCCGGCCGGAGATTGACGTCATTGTTGACATTCCTTGCGATAAGCTTATGGACTCATTGCACAAGCCTGCACCCCAGCATGCCAAAGATATCTGGGATGGTGAATTCCTGAGAGCGTTCCAAGGTCCCCTGCCCAACACTCTCTGTCTTGACAGGAATGGAGAGGGTCGCCTGGCATTGTCATTAAATGTTGATTTCTTCAATATTGAGGGTGTTCGTGTGAGGGGAGCAACTACATCTTGTGGCATAATTTCTTGTGCCTGCCTCAATCTTCCGCTCAATATACGTTACAAACCTGAGAATCTGTACCTTGCAGGTATCATACCTGGACCCCATGAACCTCACAGTGATGAAATCAATCACTTTCTCGAGCCTCTGATCGATGACATGGTGGAGAGCTGGGAGCGAGGGATTCATTTTAGTCATACGGCACTTCATACCTCTGGTCAAGTCGTTCGTTTAGCCATTGCCTGTGTGGTATGTGACCTTCCTACGGCTCGGAAGGCTGCACAGATGTCTGGCCCAAGAAGCTACTTTTACTGTAGTGTTTGCAATTGCTGCGATCTCAAGACATTGGGGGGAACAGACTTCGACTCGGAGAGTTGGAAATTATGAGACAAAGATACACTACGACAGCAAGCGGAGGCGTTTAGGAACGTAGACAGCACACAGCTACAAGAGAAGCTATTTGCCAAGCACGGAGTTCGATGGTTGCCATTTTGGAAGCTGCCCTACTGGGATCCAGCCCGACAGTTTATCGTAGATGTCATGCATTGCATCCTTGAGGGAATCACTGGCTTCCACATTCGTGATGTCCTCCGGTTTACAACTCTTGAGGCTGATACTCAGGAGGTTGTCCCCCCTGCCTTTGAATACCCAGGCAGCACTCTAGGATCAATAAACAGCCTATCTTCGACAGAGAGCGACACCAAGCAGGTCAAGGAGATCCAATCGTTGCTGGTTGCTTCTGTGAAGGACTTAAACACTGAAGGTGATGATCAGGCAGAGCAGATTAGTCACCACATTCAGTGGCTGACAAAACACCTGAACACAAAAATGATTCATGCTCTGAAGACATTGCAGAAGACCTGCATTGTAGACCGCAGGTCAGCGGCAGGATATTTAAGGCCCAGTGGGTCAATTCTCTTATTCAATGGATAAGTCCCTTGATTCTTTTGCTGTAGTGTGCTTACCGACCTTGTAGAGACAAACTAAGCCTTGGCACGGTAGTCCCCAGCCTATTAAATTTGGGACACATCAAGTCATCGACTGTGTGCGATATGTGATTAGGACTACAAACACCCCTTCTTGGGTGAGAAGTGTGCCATACGAGTTCAGAGCCCCAAGAGCTGGCTCTCTGAAAGCCAATGAATGGCAAACCTTGATCACCATATATCTCCCTCTTGCACTCACTAGCCTTTGGGGGGAAGGGATGGTGCATAAGTCGAGCACTGTTGCTCTACAGCTTCGCCAAACCTTAGACCATACCATGGCTTTAGTTCAGGCTGTGTATATTGCCTGCGCTAGATCTATGACCACCACGAGAGCAATTGCATACCAGACGTTCCTGGGTTCTTGGCTATCACAGCTGAAGAATCTTCATCCTACTGTTAACTATCGCCCCAACTGTTATATGGCTGTCCATATCCATCAATTTCTCCTTTCCTTCGGTCCTGTGCACTCCTGGTGGTGCTTCCCATTCGAGTGTCTGATAGGTCAGCTGCAGCACCTCCCGATTAACAACCACTTTGGTAAGCAAAATGCCATGCACTCCCAGAACAATATTGATTCCATTTGTACAGGTCAGCTTGAATCTACCATGCTGACGTCCTACGTCCAAGCTTCCAAACTTAGATGCTGGTTATCTCGTGATGACTGCTCTCCAGCGATCAAAGAGTGCCATGTACTCTTCCAGAAAGCCTTCATGGATACAGGAGATTCAACCCTGGATGAAGACAAACACCCCCACAGAGACTCTCCACCTGCTCATGCCTCTATCATCCCTTCAGATCTGTACCGATTAATATCCCAACACAACATCATACTTCATGCACATCACCGCAGGAATGGTGTTGTGTATGCCAGACGCTCTACCCACACTGGAAATAGTCTCATCATCTTCTACCCGGGTGGCAACACTAGCCTCCCTGGAGTTCCAGGTTCAATCAAGTACATATTCGAGCGAGGTGGCAGGGTATCCTTTGCGCTTCAGAGGCAGAACCCTGTATCGGATGATATGCTTGACCCCTTCCGCCATTATCCACACTTTCCTGCTCGACTGTATTCTGACACACTTTCCTCAGAGTTAGAAGAAGTTAACCCTTCCTGGGTGGTGTCACATTATGCATGGTGGTTATATTCGCCAACCTGTGTTGTCGTTTTAACCTTGTTCAGGGTGCGTCGTTCTACTGTGCAATGGGGAATGAACTAACAATTTGATTAGGATTAACAAAGTGGGTGTTAGGTGCTTGACGAGTCATTGCATAGTACCATTATGGGGGTTGTATCTATGATGATCAGTGATCACTATATCATTACAATTTAAGAGACGAACAAATTGGATCTGTCCTGCACATACCCTACCTGTGATAGAGGGCAGTCCGCTTGGATGCCTAGATCCATCTCACCCTGCGAACCCTATGACATGCCAACTCAAAACTCTATTTCATCCTGACAGCTTCAACATGGGGAAACCTCATAGTAGAAAGTGCACCTTTCCAGTGCATCATGGGTGGCTGTGCACTAAATGTGAAAGACAAAGGAATCTGGCCACGAGTAGGGAATATCACGGGTATGGGTACGGGTCTACACTGTGGATACCCACGCTAAACCCATACCCGCAGCGTGGGTTTGCAGGTGCCTAGTTGCCAAATATGGCAGGTCCCCATCTCGCTCACTCATCGACATCCATGTATCCAGCCCAAGCATAACACTCAGGTAAGTTGTCTCATAAGTCATCTATTGGCTTATTACTGTTGTTTTACTAGTATTACCCTCACCCCAGCACGACGACGATGAAGTAGCGCCATCAACGACATGACGACGACGCATGTGCAACCGCATGCCTGGAAGACACAATAACAACAATGACGACAACAACAACATCACGACGATGATGGCATAATGCCACGGTGACAAGAACGACGACGTGATGTCATCGATGCCTCAGTGCCATCGATGATCATACGCTCCCTAGCCCTAGCCTGGCCCTCACCCCAACCTCCTCACCCACAAACCCTCGCACTCACAACAGGAACATGACGACGACAACGTCACAATGATCGCAAGACTACACTCGTCACAGCGCTGTCGTAACACTTGCCGTGAGTTGTCTGACCACCTTTGCCCTGTGCTCACCCCTCACACTTGCACTCACCCCACCTTTTGTCACACCCTCACACTCACATTAGTGACGTGACGATGACGATGACGACACTACATGGCCGACCCACAACACAACCGCTGCCCTGACCAAGTAGCGTCGTTGATGGCCCAGTGCCATCAACGACACATTAGCAACGATGATGAGGCAACGGCACCCTGCATGCACAACTGCGACATGACGACAAAGACCTTAGATGATCTTTCCAAGCTTCTCCGCTTCATTGGCTCGTTCAATGATTTTGTCAAC
>JBBPSB010000790.1:0-11006 GCA_038093375.1 Xerocomus brunneocitrinus
CGACCTGCACCTAGGCAGCGAGATCGTCTCCACGAACGTCCTCCTCCGCTTGTTGTGGCGCAAAATCCTGATGAGACACCTGACCAAGACCTCGCGCGTGCAGCACAAAGACATTGGCCAGCACTGCCCTCGGGCGCAGTTCGTGTCCTTCCAGCAGGAACCTCTAACGGACAATCAGCGTACATCACACCCACTCCAGCCATCGCGAGAATGCGATCGAACACATTCACCGCATCAACCTCTGGCGAAGGATGGCGCAAACCCGTCGATGCCATGCGAGAACGCATGATCCGCGAAATGATGGATAGACTGAGGATAGACCACGATTGCGATCATATCCAATGGCGCTACGAAGACGGTGGTGGACACTGCGAGCACTGCGGATACTATTTGCCAATGTATCTCTTTGTGAGTGATGGCTCTTCGAGTGGTGGGCCTTGGATTTATCGATCTTCGTTTTAGCGTTGTCAGGATTGTGAGATGTTGGCGTGTCATCGGTGCAGGCGTAACCGTCTGTGAGAAAGATCATTGCAAGGCTAGCACTAACAGAGGTAGGCGCAGGACCTATGCAGTGCATGGAGGACTATATTTCGTTGCTTCGTTATAGTTCATGTCAGGTGTCACAACAATGGCCCCATAGTACGGTCATGTAGATTAGTAGATATGGACGTGCATGTACAAGTCCTTTGTAAACCAATTTGTAGTCGTCGGGATGCCCACAAGTTCTATCAACTTCGCTCTTCCATCGTGACACATCCCACGAGTCTCACTCGCCCTAAGACTCACTGCGTTAACCACCTTCTGTCTACCGACACTTGAAAACAAAAGAGGCATAACACATCACAAAGGGTCGGCGTGCCTCACTGCGTTCAGACTGGATAACTGAATCGGATGCTCCGTTACTGGGCTAAGCCACTGCCAGGCATTGGACACTACTCGGCATCGACGATTCGAGGCGATCTGTCCTGCAGCGAGGCTGCCGCTTTCCAACGAAGGCAGTGAACGGTTCAGCGGCACATACCAACCATAAAAGAGTGAACCAGGTCCCTGTGATGTTTATTGTCATCTTGGACAGCATGTCATGCTACCATCAATCAAATAATCAAGCACAGACCTTGACCATCATCCTTCCCACTGATCGCGGGAGAGTTGGAGCTGATATGACACAGCAGTGGGTAAAACCGCTGATCTCCGATGCTGATTCGGCATCGTCCGAAAGATCACTTTATCAAGCAGAGTTGCGATCCATCTCTGTCTCTTTCAATCCACCATGGCAAACGTCTACGTGAGTGTTCCCTCCTACACACCGATCCACTGCTAACCAAACCAAGTTCGATATCTCTATCGGCGGCACCTCGGCTGGCCGCGTTGTGTTCAAGCTCTATGACAATGTAGTGCCAGTCACGACTAAGAACTTCCGTGAACTTGCTACGGGTACACACGGCTTTGGTTACGCAGGCTCCGTCTTCCACCGTGTCATCCCCAAGTTCATGCTCCAGGGTGGAGACTTCACGAAAGGTGACGGCACGGGCGGTAAATCCATCTATGGCGAGAAGTTCAAAGGTCTGTTTATTCCCACTGCGCATGCTCGTTGCAGGCGCTCACATGACTCGCCCTATCGCAGATGAGAACTTCAAATTGAAGCACACCAAGCCTGGTTTACTCTCGATGGCAAACGCGGGCAAGCACACCAACGGCTCGCAATTCTTCATCACCACTGTCATCACTGACTGGCTCGACGGAAAACATGTCGTGTTCGGTACGTCAATCATATACAGGGGCGATCTTTCGTGGGGATTTGACGGGCGTTGTAGGTGAAGTCGTCGAGGGCTACGGAATCATTGAAGCCGTTGAGAAAGTTGGGTCTACGAGCGGAAAGACCAGCAAGGTGGTCAAGATTGAAAAGTCTGGAACTGTTTAGATGTGATTTTCATGAGGGGGGGTGAAAGTGAGAAGTATCAATGTTTCTAGCAGACACCTTGTACGAGAGTGCTTTAGTCTTGTCGGCATTTGTATCTCCATATCCCCAAAGGTCTTATCTACCGAATGATGAAAACGCTTGTCCCCAGCAGTCCCAATTATTTTCTTGACCGATCAAAGAGTAGGTATCTTCAGATGAATCTGAGCGATTGCCTAGTCGACTGAGAGCATACATGTTGCAGTATCAACTTCAAAGGCTGTAAATAAGATCTAGCCCATTTACATTTTCATCGCCTCGTTCATTTTCAACTTAATCTACCACCCAATAAGCAATGAAGATGTCGACTGTCATCATCTACAGTAAAGCAAGGCATGCTAGGCAACAAACGGACGAGAAATGAATGCGAATACTTGGATCTTTCCAAAGCGTTACCTTTAGCCTTCTCTCTTGCACGCGAGGTCTTTGACGGGCCGTATCCATTGGCATAGACCCGCTTTGGGTGCGTATATGACGTTGTTTCAGCAGCCACATCTTCTCAGATAGACAAGCATGATCAGCAAGGAACATATCGTACGGCAGTGCTATCGTCTGTTGTAAGTACTACTTTCTCTCTCTCGCGGCATTTCCCATGCGGAGGCTGTCCAGCGCAGTCCTTCAAGTTCGCTCCGCTCCACCATTCGACTCTTGATCCTGCAACGAAAAACTTTGATTCGGCATAGTACATGTACAACAGCGATACAGCACACAAGAAAAGTCTACACCACTAGACTTCACAGGTTTGTTCTTGGTTAGACCTTGGTGTCAAGGATGAATAACTGGTCATCCGAAATCTTTCCGGGTTCAACATAGTTGAGCGGCTTGAGCACAATCTGCGACATGGATCACTAAGGCAAAGTATCAGACGGGAGTTGACTAATTACCTCAGGGTTGAGTGAGTTGGAGTTGTCAACGGTCCACACCAAGTTACTCCCAGGTAGTTCATAACTGAAAAAGTATTTTTTTAGCAACGAAGCAAGGAAATGAGTATCACTTACGTTGCTGCCCACAGTTCTCTAGTTGGCGTTCCAAAACAAATCCAGGTTAGCGCATTCGGTGCAATGGCCTTGAGAGGACCACTTACTTTCCGGGGATTTTCCCTCTGATGGTGCTGAACCAAAAAAAAATCGGGTCAAGGGACTTGATAGCAGTGACCTTCGAATCTTTGTTCTCCACGGAGTAGGCATCAATGGAGAAATAGAATTGGCCTCGGCAAGGCCCCTCCTTAAACCTGGATTCCCACTATAGTGATCAGGTGAGCTTTGCGTTTGGAATGGAAACGAAGAACAGTCGTACCTCACTCTTATATCCGAGACGGACTGGCAGGGTATTTTTGCCGTCAGGGTTGATCCCAACGGGCCTGAACTGGTCTTCGGAGTCCTTCAAAAAAGAGTAAAGGCGAAAATGCAGAGGTTCAGTTGACATTGGTGGTACGTTGGCTGTGGTAAGAGGTTTGGGGATGTGGATGACTTACGAGTCACCGTTCATTTTATAGCTCTGAACAATGCCTTAGACCTTACTGGGTTATGCCAGTTGCCACATCCCAAAACTGTCACGAATTTCTCGTACTGCCTCGTTTTGATGCTGAGATAAGGACTGTTACAATGGATGCTCTATATGTGGACCATCGAATCGCCATAGCTCCTCAGCCTCAGGGTCCGCCGTAGAGTGTTCATCGGGATACTACCCCAGGAACAATATCAAGCCTCATCCGGTGACTGGCGCAACATATAATCAATGGCCCCATGTTTATGCTTGCAGGTGGATAGAATGCCTCGTACGCACCACAGATATCCTACCAAATTACAAGGATATACTAGGTTTGTCTCATTTTTTGGTGTCAGTGGCTTAATCGGATCGGCATAAAAACGGCGCCATTGTTGTCATTAGAACCCCAGTTTCAAAGCCTCGAGGCATGTAGTCCCTGCACTTCAAATCAATAGCGCCGACGGCCATTTTGCGAATGTGAGGTGAGTACCATTGGCATGCGTGGAAGAATCAGACCCTTTCACGCTGCTCCATTATGTACGAACTTCACGAAATGGACGCATCCCTGATTTCTCTGTTAGATGATCCGAAAAGCCTCGAGGAATATGGCAGTTCTATTCAATACCTGGAATAGATGCCATAGTGTTATTCTTTGAACGTGAGATAAGTAGATCTTACGGGGATTCTAATCGGACCCTTGCATGCCACTTCCATATATGCGAACGCCTTGAAGTGGGCGCAATCCCGCTTTCCATATTAGATGATCTAATGGATCGTAAATCTCCAGACGGCGAAACAAGTTGCGCGGCGCTCCAGCAACCAGAACGTATTTGAAGATATTTCCAAAGATCACCAATGCAAAGTTGAATTTGGATTACAGATCTATTGCCTGTTAGTTGTTGCATGGCAAGTCTCTGGCCGACTTATCTCTAGGCGGTTTAGGTTGCCAGCCTCACAGCGTGGGCCGTGGCACAGCGGCGTTTGCAATACATATTTAGGGTGAACTTAAACCTTGCTCCAGTCAGGAGACAATCGGGCCGTTCAATATTCCCGAGCAAACTTTACTGATTGAATAGCATTCCAATGGTTCCGGTTTAGGTCCGATTTCGTCCCGTTCTCGTAGATGCAAATCGCGCCCGATGTGCGGCGCATCAGAGCCTGAAGCGAGGCCACTAAACCATATTGGCAGCTGAGGAACAACCCCGACGTACTCGGGTTTGGCCCCAGAAAGAGAGAAAACAGATGACTTCACTACTCACCGTTCATTTTATAGCTATGAAGAATGGCCTAAACCTTATTGAGAAGAGGATCACGCCGCTGCTTCGTTTTGATGGTCGCTGGCTGTGGCATAACTGGTTAGACCAATATATCCCCAGAGGGTTTAGGGTGCCAGCCTTGCACTATTGCCGTAGCACCACGGTGTTCGCAATATTTTGGATAGAACATCCGATCATCATGAGTTTGTTCAAAGTTCCCAAACAATTTTATATTGAATAGCACTCCAAGTGGACCAAGTGGCCTCATGACTCTTAATATTACACTTGCAGGTAGATATCAAGGGGTTAAATAACTTGTACGCGCCGGTGCAACAAATACAGGGATGTACCTGCCTTGTCTCGTTTGTTTGTTTGTTTGTTTGTTTGATCTCACTTTGGCATGTTTCTCAGTCACATAATCAGACCAGAACGCCATCGTTGTTGTCATTGAAACCCCGTTTCAAAGCCTTGAGGCATGTGTTCCTAGAACCTTGAATCAATGGCGCCGTTTTGCGAACGTGCGGTGAGAAAGTTCTTACGTGAAAGAGTCAGACCCACCCTTTCGCGCCGCTCCATTATGTGCGAACCCCGTCATCCCTGATTTATCTGTTAGATGATCCGAAAAGCCTCGAGGTATATGGCGGTCCCATTCAATACCTGGAATTAATGGTGTTATTCTTTGAACTTGAGATCTAAGTAGATCTTACGGGGATTTTAATCAGACCCTTGCATGCCGCTTCCATATTTGTGAACGCCGTGCAATGGGCGCAAACCCATTAAGTGATCTAATAGATAGTAGATCTTCAGACGGCGAAACAAGTTGCGCAGTGCCGCTCTAGCAACCAGAACATATATGAAGCTATGTTTCCAACAGTAAACCAATGCGGAGCTGGATTTGGGATTACTCTCTTACCTGTTAGTTGTTGCATTATGGCAAGTCTCTGGCCGATTTATCTCCAGACGGTTTAGGCCGCCAGCCTTGCCCTGTGGCACCACGGCGTTCACAATATTTAGGATGAACCTAAACTTGACTCCAGACACGGAGAGTCCATTCAACGCTCCCGAACTAAAGGACGTAAAACGAGGATCAATATATATAAAAAGAACGTTCCGGAACAAACCTTCAATTCAATAGCATTTGGTTCCGATTTAGGTCCGATTGCGTTCCGTTCTAGTAATTATAAATCGCACTCCTTGCGCGGCCATCAGAGCCAGGCGAAACGAGGCTGCCAAACACAATTCGGATCCGTCACGCAGACAGATAGATATCTGCCAGGCCCTGGTTAAAAGTGTAATATCATTGATATCACTTGGAAGCAGACTGTGAACCGAGACTGACCTCTCGAGGTATAGTACTTGTCGTGGTATTCCCATGATGGTAGCATTGAGGCCCGTCACAGACCGTCGCAAGTCGGGATTTCAGGCCCAGGTCCAGTGTTTAGCGACAGAGACGGCGAACAAACCCAACGTTGCAAAAAAAAATTTGTCGTAACCTTGCGGCTAATGTCACTGAATACGAATCGTTAGCTGGGCGATATGATGTGCCTCCCTTGTCTCACGTCTCGTCCACGGCCCAGCAGCCATTTAGGTATGCGGCAAACTTTCTCAGATACTTGACTCAGAGTCGTAGTTTTCCTGATTGAAACGGGCGGGCCTTGAAAATATTGCGGTGACGTTGAACGTTGAATGACATCCGTGGAAAAATGCTACCTCCGATCTGCAGCTTCGACTACATACAACAGATGCCCCTGTCCCACTAATGAGTTGGTGGGAAGAGGGACAATGTGACGCCCGCAGCCGCGCTCACCAACCACTTCCCATTCGCCCGCCCCGCCCTGCTCCCCTACAGGCTACCGAACACGCTGCATGCGTCAACTCACCAAAGGCCACCCGCAATCCGACCAAACACTTATTTATCACCAAGATATCCAGGATGCTGGCTGTTGTAGAACGGATGCGTCAACTGTTCCTTGTAGTCATTCTCAGCCAAGGACCTCTGGTGCCTCGTCTTAGTTCTCCTTTGCCCAGGGACCATCCCCGCGCAGCGCCGACGATTGGGTAAGTAGCGACGAGCTAACGAAAAAAAGACCTCCCCGCGACCAAGAGTGATACCGCCACCACCTTTTTCCTTCCCACATAACTAGCCCTCGTTCACCGCCCTCTACCTCTACCCGTTCAATGATGCCTTTGTCCCAAAAGATATCGCTCTAATTGGTGGCCAGCGCGTCAAGATTGGCCGTTAAACCAACGCTAAAACTGTACCCACCGAACGAAACGGTTACTTTGACTCAAAATTCCTCTCCAGGCAGCACCCTGAGGTTTGGGAGGACAGTGGAAAGGTACGTCCCTTTCACGTTGTCATTTTCTGCCTTTTATCTCTCTTCCTTCCAGATTTTCATCAAAGACGTCAAGAGTTCCAACGGCACTTTTATCAACGGCTCAACAGCGAACGTCTCAGTCCCGAGGGCGTCGAGTCAGAACCTTTTGAACTTGAGGATGATGATATTGTTGTATGCTTCTCTGCACTTTTTCTTATCTCGCTCCTCAGTCGAGTCCTGCGCCATTGACATCATTGGCGAGGACAACAAAATGACCATCCACCATAAAGTCGTAGCTCGTGTTCTCTGTATATTTACGGAGGAGGACGCCCAGGACGCTGCATATATAGAGCGGATGCAGAGTCCCACATCTATCACAGGTGGTCTATCTTAGCCAAGTACTTCTGCTGCCTCCTCCCAATTTTCTGTAGCGGGAGGTTGAAATGAAAGGAAAGTGTGGAACGCTGGGTGGCTGCAAAAGCAGTAGTCAGAACGCACCATCGCACTGCCCAAGGTATCGTGCATGTCATTCATCGCTGTCGTCAACGAACGTACTCAGTGCCAGTCTCACGGCTTTTCTGGAGCTCGCTTTATAGACGGCTGAGGATATGGTCAAAGCTGAGACCAATCTTACCCGGAGGCCGCATACTGCCACCGATCCCACCGAGCGCTTGAGATTGCAATGTTGCACGACGTTGTGCCCGAGAGATGGGTTGGCCCTGTCCCTGTCCGACCACCGCAGCCACACCTGGCCAGTATATGAACCTGCCCAGCCCGCGATTCCGGACATGTTCCGGTCACCATGATCAACGAACTTCGTACTCAACTTCACGAAATGCAAGCATCTTTGGCAGGTCATGTCGACAAGATGAACTAGTGCACGAGCCTGCCCAACCCACCGATTCCTGCTCTGTTGACAGGTTACGTACGCTCGAAGACATGCCCTCCGAGCACGAAGCCAAGGCAGAGGGAGCATCACTACGCAAACTCATGGACAGCGCAAACGCAAGCTCGAGTTTTCCCGACACCGCAGGTTCCCCATCGGATAATACTACGATGCTCAATGCTACGGTGACATGCAGACCCCTTGCTGTACAGACTCAACCATTCCCATGTCGCGTACCCCCAGCCTCCATGCTCCATCGGCCAACCTTCCTCAACACAGCCCACCTCGAGCATGCAGGATCCCTTTTACGACCACGAGCAGACTCCAAACTTGAAGTTGTGTACATGGTTCAAGCTCCATTCCTCTGATTTTCGCCACCCTCATCGTGCTGCAGCATACTCGAGGCGTGCCTTTTGACTACTTGCCACGTATCGTGCTACCAGGCGTCTTGTGTCAGCACTCAATGCCCCCACGTAGTGTGTATAGCTCTAGTGGGAGAACTACACCCCCTTGCTCCCGAGTACATACCTCTACACTGCGATATCTATCGGAGCCATTGTGAGCTGAACGGACAGGTGGGGCAGTGGGGTGTGGGTCATCGGATGGCGACAAGAACAACCTATGGGTTGACCTTATATATCCCTCCCCTTTGGCCCTTGACGGAATGGTGGTTGACATTGATATTGAGGTCTCGCGTTGCGGCGTGGCCCATGTGACGTGGTCGCAGTTCCCCGTTCCCGGAACTTTTTTCCTTGGTGTAATAATGTTTTGTAATGCTACTTTAAGCAAGGTAACTACAAACTCTCCCCCGTGGTATGTACTACTAGTAGCAGTTCTGTGTCACATCGTGAATCCGCTCGGATGGCGATAGGGATCCCACGTTGGTATGAACCACCGCCTGCATGGCAGCGAATATAAACGCCAATGGATACCCGAAAGGGCTC
Organism: Xerocomus brunneocitrinus; assembly: GCA_038093375.1. Classification (NCBI taxonomy): domain Eukaryota; kingdom Fungi; phylum Basidiomycota; class Agaricomycetes; order Boletales; family Boletaceae; genus Xerocomus; species Xerocomus brunneocitrinus. Next base: position 8,850 of record JBBPSB010000790.1, read on the forward strand.
CCTCTGCTCGCGCACCTGTGGGAATGTACCTGCATCACGCAGGTATATTGGCCCTTTCCCCGCTGTGGATACTCCCACCCCCCCACTCGTGCTTTCCCCAACACGCAACCAACCTAACCCGGGGTCGCGCCGTTCTTTTACGACTCCTTCCACACGTCTTAGCACCTCTGTGGTCTACGGAGAGGCCAAATCCCTAGGGAGGGCTTAAGGTTGGTAGCTGGTACCCTAAACAGTCTCGGATAGGTAACCCCTGACGAGAGCCTTCGCTCGCTCGAAACCGTCTCCCCCCCGTTTCCTCTACTCGTCCCTGACTGTACTGTACACCATACTAGGTGGTCCGACCCCGATCCTAGGAGAGGGGTGTCTGACGGACGGTCAAACGAGGTGATGGCCCGAGCGTCCCTACTCGCACACAGACTATACCCTGGGGTCCGAAGGGTCGCACACTCGTCAAAACGGAGTGTCGGTAAAGTCGAAGATAACAATACGTACTCAGTCCCTGTCATACACTTGCTTCAGCCTTTGCTCGTCTGCCTGGACAACTGAAAATATACTGATTTCACTCAACTACGCTCTTACATCCTACAACGAGAAACTCTGATCTGACATAATACACAAACAAGTGGCATAGAAAACAAAACAAAAAACTCAACACCGCCATATTTCACGATCCGTGCTTAGGGTGCGACGTTCCCTGGCAGGGGGGGAGAGACAAACGTGAACAACTGGTTAGGTGTAACCTCTGTCCCGTTGTTGGCATACACCGTCTGTTGGATCACAATCTACGACATGAATCAGTAAGCTGCAGTATTAGGTAGGAGTAAACTGATTGCCCGGGAATTGTTATCGTTTGGGGTTTCAACGGTCCACACCAAGCCAGGGTCAGCCCTCAGTTCAAAACTGAATAGGAATCGTTTAGCGACAAACCAAGGAGATGATTATCACTCACGTGAATTGGTTGAGTCTGTAGTTGGCGTCATAAAAATGGGGGTTAGCGTGTTTGGTAGAGATGACCGTTCTCACGTGTCGTTAGGGCCTACTCCCGGTCTGTCGGTGGCGTGCATAACAAGAAATTCATTAGCACGTTTGGTAGCAATGACTTGTGAGTACCACTCACATCTGAATTTTTTTGGCACTGGCGTGCCATAACAAATCCTGGTTAGCGCGTTCTCTAGCAATGACCTTGTCAATACCACTCACTTGGGGACTTCTCCTTTGTCAGCGCTGCGCCAAAACAAGTTGTCGCCTTGAACTTGGGTAGCAATGACGGGCCTTGGATTCCCTGCCGCAGCGCCGGAGAAGTTATAGCTGCCTGGAATGTGGAACTGGAAGAGACCTCGTTGACCGGGCCCCTGGTCAAAGAACGTGAATGCCCACTACGGCGGCGAGGTGAGCGTTGCATTTGGGATGGAAACGAAAAACTGCCATACATCGCTGACCTGTCCGAGTTGAACATTCTGGAATAGAGCCCCCCCAGGTGCGGCCGCTCCGACGCGCCTGGGTGCGGCTCCGTTCCCCCCAGAAAGAGAGAAAACGTGATAAAGACTAGTACTAGGAGGAAAAGGCATCGGTGGTACGTTTGCTGTGAGAAGAGGTTTGCGGGTGCAGATGGCTTCACTGCTCACCGTTCATTTTATAGCTACGGAGAATGGCTTAGACCTTATTGAGAAGAGGGTCACGCCAGTCGCCATTTCAAGACAACCACGAGTTCCCCGTGCCTCGTTTTGAGGGTCGACGGCTGGGGCGTAACCGATTGGCATCCAGGTGAGATACTTGCTCCAACGAACTGGATGTTCTCTGTTAGACCATGAATCGGTCTGGAAAGTTTTGAATATCCGGAGCCTCGGTTCAGGAACCGCGTACTCAAATTGATATTGGCGAAACGCCGACGTTGTCGCTATTGACTGTGCGAACTGGGGAATTCCCGAATGCCTCGAGGCATGTTTCCTCTCCTTGATTCGACTGCGCCGTTTTGGGAACGTGCGATGGGTGCCACCGGTAGATCGATGATCGATTATCGATCATCTGGCGAGGATGAATCAGGACCGTTCACTGTGCGAACTTCGGACAACGAGCACACCCTTGATTTCAGTGTCAGATGACCTGAAAAGCCTCGAGATGTTCCAAGTACCTCGAATCGATGGACCCTGTTGTGAA
>JBBPSB010000791.1:0-11002 GCA_038093375.1 Xerocomus brunneocitrinus
TGGATTTGTAGATAATTTCAATTATTCTTGCTAATTTCAATATTTCCTGTAATATCAACTATTTGCTAGAATTCTTTGAAAATATCACCTATTTCTAGGAAATATCCCAGGATGGGTTTTCCTGATGGCCCCTTTTGCAATACAACCCTACTGTCCTTCGCTTTGGCTTTGCAATACAGCGGCCCTGCCGTCCCTTCGCATTTGGTTTGCAATACCATCCACTTTCCGCCATCGGCCAGCTTTGCAATACAATCTTACCACCCCTTTGCTTTTACCCACCGATTAGTGCCCTTGCAACACTCCCGCCATTCCCTTCTCCTTTACTGCTCCCGCCTCGTACCTGGGCCCTTCTGCAGTTCGGCCAACCCTGCTGTTCACGTTCACCTTGCAGTACCACTGTTCCTGCCTCTCGGGCGCTCTTACAGCACTTCTTTGTAGCTCGTTTTGCCCTGCAACACTGTCCGCTACCTCGTCCACGTCACTATGACACAGCACCTGTCTTGTAATATAGCCAACTTAGTTGCGCTGAATGATCGTGCCCCACGTCATTGGCCCAATATGTGGAGCGACTCACGCGTTTCGGGACAAATAGGTGGTGCAAACATGCATTTCGAACAGCGCACTTGCCCCCTGCCTCATTCGCTGAGACGGTCACCAGAGTGTCTTTTCTGGGGTCAGTGACGAGTCGTGCAGTTGGCCCCTCACTTGCTGAGACCGGCACCTCCACTTTTCGTGGTTGCGCATGCTGGCCGTGCGCCAGAGGAACCGCGACAACAGCGCTGCCATCCTTCAACTCTTCGAAGTTAGACTGCTCACTCCAACATGCAAAGTCGTCAGTGAACGCCTCCGGTTCATCCACACACAGACAACTTTACACAGCGCTCTCGGGAGTAAGACGAAAAGAGGCCACATTGTTGTTGTTGTTCAGTAGTTCCAATGAATATCATTCAAGCTCTAACATAGTGTACTATTCTCTCCTACTAAACTGACTACCGACACCGTACATACATCCCACCGGTGTAGTCTTAGCCACCTTTGTATATACTGAGTTGCCTACTTAGAGTACATTGGCTGACACTACACTTATGGAATGCAAATCAGGGGTAATAACGAAATTGACTGCACCGTGTCCCGCACAACTTGTCATCCACGATTCCCTAGGCAGTTTTGCGTTTCCTGATGACTAGGTGAGACACTATATTCAAAGAACAGGTAATTACTTACTTGCGCTTTGATGTATTATCGTCAGCAGGATCAGAGTCCGCAGGCTGTTTGCGATGCCTTTTGGCGGGCATATTTTTTTCAGGACTTGGTTCGCCGGCGGCAGGATTCTTGCCCTTCGTATTCAATCCGGCAGTTGTGGGAGGGGAAATCTGGTTTTCTTTACCAATGAGATTGTCTCGATCAGCGTGCTTGGATGGAACGGGCTTTCTCTTGGAGCGCCCCAATGAAGATGCGAGTCCATCATCATCTACAGGAAGCGTTTCTCGTGTGTCGACCACACCGGGCTCGGTTTGGGGGAGAAGGGGTGCTGGCTGGACAGTAACATCGGCAAGAGGTTGGTGTGGCCAAGACACCGACTCTTCTAGCGACGGGGTCACCACAGGCAGCTGAGGAGACTGACTCGCAGATATGAGAGGTGGGGGTGCAGGAAGAGTCGGTAAATGAGAGGTAGACCCCAGCTGGACATCTTGCACCAACGGTGTTGGCATTGTTGGATAGGTAATGGCACCATCAAAGTTGTATGGACCTTGAGCACCTCCGTTTACAGCGTAACCGTTGAAAGGAGATAAACTAAAGTTTGAGAAAGTGCCCAAATGTTGAGTCGGCTCGAAACCCATTCCACTGAAGTTGTCGGTCATACCACCTGCCAGGTGGTTCAGTGTGTTCACCCCCATCCCAGACATGAACGGATCGACCCAGGCATTACTGAAGGTTGAGTTGGGGAAAGAAAAGTTATTGCCATCCAAAAGATCTGCAAATGAACCGGCAACTGGGAATGGATCGCCTAAGACACCTGGGCTATAGCATGCCAAGGCGCTGCCGTTCGGCATGTTGACTGGAGCTGAGACGGATTCATCAGATCCGAGGGCAGAAGCAAGGGGTGACGCAAGAGCGTTGGAGAGAGGTTTTGCAAGACACGATGGAGCTGAAGATATTGCAAGATTTTCTGAGGCAGACAGAGCAGCATTGGCCGTAGAAATTGCAAGATGATCAGAAGAAGGTGTCGCATGACCATGCGAGGGGGATGGTATTGCAAGATGATCTGGAGCGAGTGAAGTGTGATGAGATGAGGCAGGAGGTATTGCAAGAAGAGACGATGATGTAGTGGCAAGTGTTGCAAGATGGGATCGCGAGTTCGGTGTTGCAAGATCTGTCGTAAGTGTCATGGTATATAAGAATCCATCATTGTATTGCTCTCGTCCTCACCTTCACCTTTTCTTCCACTCTCCCCCTCATTGACTTCATCATCGTTAGCATCATCACTGCCATTGTCGTTGCTGTTGGCATCGCCATACATGTCATCACGGAGCTGGCATCCCTCCTTGTCGACGTCACCATTGCCACCATCGGCATCTGATGTGCTTGTGCCAGAGCCCTGCGGGCCTTTGGCTTGGGCCGCGGGCCGTGAGTGACTATGACCTTGTCGCATAGTAAGCTTACTTATGAAACACCTGCGTCAAGTATTCACCGAAGGCCCCCACCACGACTGTGTCGAAATCTGAATAGACCTCAGCGAAGTCCCAACCATCACTTGTCTTCCCAGTGTGCAGGCTATCGAGATGAGATGTGAGTTGAGATGCGGAGCTCGTCGTACACTAACCTGACCTAGTAATGATATTTCCAGCTTGTGAATCCATTGGATCAGGACCACCCATTAAGACGATAAATATCCACCCAGTTTGTTTCCCAAGATGCTTAAGAATACATAGGTAGTGTTTAAAGGTCCAGTCCAGTCCCAGTCTTTGTCTGAAATTTCAGGCAACTGGCAACTGGACAGGTCAATCAGTTGCCCAAATCTAGGCAACTGGCAACTGGACTGGTGGCAACCAATTGACATCAGTTGCCACACCAGTTGCAACTGGTTTGCAACCAGTCCTCCAGGCAACCAGTTGCCAACTGGTATGTGACCAGTTGCAACTGGTATTTATGTTTAATATTGACTTGGAAGGTATCTTAAACCATATTTTAACCATTGAAAGTCATCATACTTGGTCTTTATTATACTAAATTATACTATTATTACTGTTCAATTCCACCAAACCTTCAAATATCAGTGACAAATAGTCAAACTGGTGACCAATATGGTACATATTAGTGGTCCATGTATATGTCAGGGGCCAGACAACCAATTGCAGTTGCAACTGGTTGCAACCAGTCTTTGACCAGTTGCCTGAGATCTGTCAAACCAGGCAACTCGCAACTGGTCAAGCTGACAACTGAGGCAACTTGCAACTGCAGTCCAGTTGCGATCAGTCTAGTCCAGTCCAGTTGCCAGTCTTTTCGGGTTGTGCAACTGGACCTGTAATCACTATACGTAGGAGGGCAGAACCACATTGTTGAATGTTCCTATGGAATAAAAGGTCAAAGAGGGTACTAAGTTAGTCACCAGAATGCTCACCTGCGTTTCATGGCAAGGTCTAGAGGCAACACGTCGTCGTCGTCATCGTCATCGTTTGAGTCCTCACCCATTTCATCATTACCCTTTTTCTTCGTGGTACTTTGCTTCTGTTCCTCGCACATCTTGTAGATCTCTTCTTTTACTTCGGGCGTCTCCATTTCCCACAACTCGTGAATTTTGCTGCTGCGGTCGGCAATGGACAATCCAGTCCTGAGCTCTGGTAGAATCCGCGTCTTGTAGTGAACTTTAGAGTATACTTCCCATGGTTTCTTGGTGCGCGTCTTAGGCTTGAGAAGCTCTTGAATGACTTTCAAAGTCCGTCTATTGGCGAAACGGTTTCGACCAGCACCAGCATGCCAATGCATCCAATGACGAAGCCGCTTCTGGCGGTTGATGATAGCATTTGAGAGAATCTTAGCCTGCTCCGGGGTCAGATCAGCATCGGTTGGTACATCCGGAAGCGCGAGGGGCCGCTCCGGCCACCTCCGAAACCATTTCTGGTAGAGGGTAGACCAATGTTTTGTGTAGTTACGACCGCCGATTTGTTTGAAACCAACAAGCTCTTCCTGGAGGAAGGCTCTCTGGTCGTTCGTGGTCCATTCGACACCAGGCATCTAGCAATACTCAGTCCCTGAAGGAGAGCTGAACATATATCAACTTACTTCGGAGAGATTGTGTATCCCAGTGACAAGAGGGCAGGTGGGTGGGTATGTTCGCTGAGATCTAGTAGTCATTAGTGCTTAGAAGATGGATACTAGACATCTATCGACTTACTTTCTAAGCAAATGACGCATTTTTTTTGAGACGTGAGATGTGTAGAGAAGGAACTACAACAGCAAGTGCGTAGGCAGACGTGCAGGCATGTGGAGATCTAGTAGCAAGTAGCATCGAAATGAGAGTGAGAGATCTAGTTGAACTCACTTTAGAGAAAATGACATGTCGCTCGCCAAAGAAAAGAGTTGGAGTAATTGGCAAAGCGCAACGGGCCAGACGGGAGTGTGGCTAGCGCTAGGTCACTGTGGGGAAAGGTTGAAGTAAATACATCAAGATGGACATATGCGCATTTAAATCATGGTACATGATGGATGGACGCGTCTGAATCAACAAGGGAGACGCGTTAAGATGTACCCAGCGTGTCTGAATCAACAATGGTGACACATCGAGACAGATGTCCAGGAATCTACAACATAAGTTGTCATCTATTAAATTGATTAATGCAGGGCTCATACCGCAAACCCTGGCGAGCCATATTGCCTTCCTGAGATCCCGATTGAGATCACCTATATGGAAATAGTCATCAAGCTTCATCATACACAAGGGATTATATTCATAACCTCATGTACCCTCGTCTATTAGCGTAACATTGGGAGCTACCTGAAATAGCAGTAATTCCCGCAATGCAAGATCTTTCACGTCAGCGCCCTCCATGATATTCAACAAAAGGTCTTCCAGGCCTCTGACAACATTGCGGATGGCGAGAGAAAGTGCACTCTCCGTAATGGCTACTGCGCTTGAAGCTGGTGTCCAGTTGATGGAATCCAGCACCCGTATACGCTTTTGAAGCTCTTCGAGACTAGACAAGGTGTCATACATTTCTGTATACTTTCCTGATGCAATACACCCCTCGTAGAGGGCCATAATGCGGGCGCGAGAAGAGTTGCCGATTATATGCTTCAGGGCAGACTTGACACTGCACTCGGAGTCTTGGATTCTATGGGAGTTGAGTAAATACGTTGTTGTCGTTGTCGTACGCTTACAAGAAAATGTGAACTTGCCTGTCTATGCAACATGTGACAGTGTTGTTGTCCCTGCGTTTTGGTTGCCCTGGACTTTTTTATTGATAAAACACTGCCATGAATACTGATACCCAATGATAGGCTCACCAACGTAGTAGCAGTGTGTGTTCCGATGTCGGTTGACCCATAAGTTCTGGGGGCTGTGGTGGTCTGATATCGACCGTTGAGAAGGAAAGTATGGTATAAAACGGGAGAACGTACTTGCATTCAATGCTAGATGCTTTTTTTTTCCTTCTGTTTGTCCGATAGCCTTTTGTTGATGATCGTGCGATTTCTGGGTGTACGACATGTCTACAGGAAAACTCAGACCTGCATGAAACATATTTGATGTAGTATTTTCTTCGATAAGAACGAGCGGCAAGAACTCTTTCTTCTGGTGTTAGATGTAGTTTAGGTCGGCCCATTGTAGTGGCGGATATGGGAGATGTAGGGTGCAAATAAAGGCACAGTACAAACATGTAGTACTATTTCGACTGAAATTGGACTTCCATATATAGGAGATTTACTCGCCGCTGCTCTCCTTGCTCTACACAGTGGATGACACCATCACAGGCTAGTGAGTATGATGTTTTTATTCTCCTGGTATTTCCCACCATGCTCACAAGTCCCAGACTCAGCCCGTCGCACTCAATCATCACTCCGAGGCTGTTCGCCCAACGCCAACTCCACCGCCATTGAAACGACTCATGTGTACTGGTACGTAAGTGCTCAACTTTCACTCAAGACATATATCACCAACTTCCCAACTAGCTCAACTGTTAGTGAGTCATTAAATACAGTTGAACTTGGACTCATGTTGGACTTGTGTTTTCACACAAGTCCTTATCGATCATCGATCATCTTCCAAAAATGGTATCGCATCTGCGGTACATATTCCATTCCCCATATCTACAGATACAGCCCACTTGCATCGCCTAGGTTAAGTCAATTAAGTCATTTGCATGGTTCTCGAGAGACTTCTAAACCAAGGATAAGTGCCGATTGGAAGGTCAGTAGCGAGATCAGAAGTGTCCTTTGGAACACATGTCTAACGCTCATGTGCTCATCTTGTGTATTAAGTATTGTATGGGCTCATAGTGCGCACCACTCATATTTACAAGATTAATTGTATTGCAATTTTTTTGGGGACATGGTGGAACAAGAACCGCACTTTGTCCAATAGGTTATATCACTTGACATACAGGATGGCATGGCATAGCACAGAAACCCACACTTTGTCAATGACCCACTTCATTAATGACATTCTATAATTTTTAATATACAATAAACTAGGCCTCACTTTGTCCAATGAGCATCACTTGATGCACAGGACAGCAGGGTCATAAGGACATCCGAAGATATAATCCAATGACCCATCATTTGATATACAGAACAGCACAATCATCAATAGCATCCAGCAAAAGCTGGTATGCCTGATCGACTAAACGAGTTTTCGCATATACCACACCTTTGACACGGATGACAAGTGGTGCGGTGCTAAGCCTGACGCACGGTTAAATTTATGCATCCAAAGTTAATCATACTACGACTCACCAGTGGGAGACGATACCCACCAGCCTACCACGCGTGATTACATAGAACGGACCCGAGTCACTCGTCTCAACCGGCTGGATGTAAACAAATCCGTTGTACCGAGCAGCCGTATGGTGACTCAGGATCGTGACGTTCAAATCATTGGGAAGGAGGACGGGATATTGGGCTAGTAAGAACGACGGAGGTTAATAGAAGGATGACATCAAGGACGTTCACTTACTTGGAGTTGTTATTGATCGTTCGTAGAGAAGGCTGAGTGCACGTAAACGAACTGCAGCAGCAAGCATATCGGCTTGTTCAATCGGGATATTGGCGTGACGAATTACAGTGAGAAGAGTTTTCAGAAACGAGACTCGTCAGCGCAAAGCGTAAATCAACTGAAAACATACAATCGACAGTGGGAAATTCTTGAATGGTGAGGGCGCCTGGCATAGCTGAATGATGGGTAAAGTGGTGAATGATGCAGGAAGGGTGGGATGATGTGGACGCAAAGCATACCTTACTAGAGTTTGAAAGTCCAGTTCAGTTCGGTTTTTTGACCCTATTTGGCATAACTGAACCAAAACCGGTTTAGGAAATACCCAAATATGGTATAACCGAACTGAAACCTTCAAAAACCGGTTATAAATAAGTATAAACATTCAATAACCAGTTAATAACCGGCTTTTTTACAAAACCGATATTCCCCTATTATCCCGTGGGAATGACAGTTAGCTATAGTGAAATGAAATATTCTATGGACAAACGGCTACAAATCCGCCTCCTAGTCGTGGGAATCGGTCAGGAAATGACTGAGATATGATTATTTTAAGATGACATGTCAGTGTAGGAGATCAACATGAGTACCAAAAGTAAATTGGGTGTATAAAATCAGGATAAATCATAGAAAATACAGAGAAATTAGGGGAGTTAGGGGGAGTTACTATATACCCCCTATAACCGGTTCTTAACCGGTTATAACCGATTATTTTCGGTTATGCAATTTCTCTGATTTCCCATAACTGAAACTGAAACTGATCATAACTGACCATAACTGAAACTGAAAAATCAGTTATGATCAGTTCAGTTCAGTTCAGTTTCAGTTATTTCATCAGTTATGTAACTGGACTTTCAAACACTATACCTTATATAAAAGTCAACGGGTTTCCTTGCATCTTGCAATACGCTGACGGCTGACCGGAGCATAGAAACTATTTGGTGATCCATTTCGGCAGGAAGCAACTTCTTGAAGTTAGATTGTGTGAGTGCAGCAATAGCATTTTCATTCCAGAGAGTCTTCTACAGACGGCGCACTTTGTGTTTGGCTTTCAATTTGAGTGATCGCATGCAAACATGCCCATCACCGAAGGCAATGCAAGTAGGGAGCCTGAAAACAGGAGTAAGTCAGTGTATAGTCTCTTCGTATGATGAGTTGATAATCTGGCAATCAAGATGGTGCATCAGAGCTTATAAACCAGGAAGTACGTACCCCGACACTACGCTTCAAACACCTACAGGGATTTAAAATACATACCCAAACTCCTATGGCTCCTATGGGTAGGCATCTGCATGGGTATGGGTAACCCATGTGGGTCATGGGTGAAGCAACTCTAATAACTCACCCGGGTTAGGAGAGAGTCCTCAAGTGCTCAAAAGAGAGAGAGGAAAGTGGGACAAGTTTCAAGGGGATAATCCAAGAGAACTTGACTGGAGTTCTCTGGTCGGCTCTTGGGCCTTTATATACTACTCAAGTATGTACATCTGTTTGTACTAGATCTGTCCGATTGTATCGTAAATATGGTAACCCTATACCCTGACGAGTCACTATGACTAGAGACGAGTCATCATGGCTGTGTGACACAGGTTTGCACTGGTATCCGCAGTAACCGCAGCATCAGTGCCTTGAAGGCCATGCTAGGCTATGCGCTTCTTGAGATCCGATGTGATGGACTCCGAGGATTCAAGGGTCGAGGGTACGGATAAGGTCCGTTATCAAGATAGGAAGAATAGTTACCCGGCACAGCATGGATATGAATAGAAGGCTGTGACGGTGAATGACTCCACAGGCTGTGTCATGCCTCATGGCTATGCACGTGTCATAGTGACTCGATGTGACTCAAGCATGAGTCATCATGAGTTACTAATGAAAGATAAGGTCAAAAGATAAGATGAAATGAAGATAAGATGAGATAAGGGTACCGTATAAGGGTACCGTTCGTAACAATGTCCTATTGATGCTATCTGTGCAATCAATCGTTTGAAGAGACTCTGATCGTGTACTAGGATTTAGTGTACTACGACGCGTATTCTACATGATGTTATTCTGATGTGTTCATTCTTTTCATCCTATCCCTCACCGCAGCTGTGTCATCCTCATCGTAGTAAGTACACTTGCGTGTGATCGTAGGGAGGTCAGAAGATGATGTGGTCGGTTGTGTTACACTTGGTCTCGGGTAGAGCAGCAAGTGTAGCCTCTGTGAGGGGTTGAAGGTTCAGAGACATTCAAGGGGGTTTCCTCTTGGAACGTAAGGAGACAGTCAAGGGGTTTCCTACTCGACAGGTTCAAAGGTTCAAAGGTTCAAGGGACGAGACACCCGTTCAAAGCACAGGCGTAGGCTTTCAAGAGGGTCAAGGGACGAGAGAAGTTCAAAGGGGCTAGATTCGTGTACAAGGTATCAAGTACAGAGGAGATCTAAGCTAAGGAGACAAGACGAGTATCGAAGGTATATATACTGTCCTAATGGTTTAGGGCAGGCGTGGGAGATATGAGGTCGAGTCATAAAGTGTCACCATGTGACGAGAAGGGAATGACTCATCGGCAGCCGACGGAGTCAGATGAAACAAAAGGATGACTAAATATGAACGAGTCATCGAAACCGATGGACCCGGATGGAATCTGATGGAAGGAAACAACTACCTAGGCAAGTGAAGGCTGTTGGGCCGGAGAAGTGGGATAGAAGGGGTAGTTGTAGATGAAGGGAAATGATGAGTCCAAAGAAAAGAGAACTAGGGGAAACGAATCGTAACAGGTTGTGCTTGGGTAACCACACTTCGGCGATAGTCTGCTGCCTGGACGAAGTGAAGTCGGTAAGTGTATTTCGACACACTTGATTGGACATACAGTGGATTGCCCAGGGTCAATGAGGGCGAGAGAGCGAAGGACTAGTTGCATCCGTGCAGTACGTCGGTCGGTATGATATGCAACGACCGAGAAATTTGCTTCGACTAGATCGCCCAGGCAGAAACCCGATGGTTCGCACATTTGGAATCTAGCCATTGTGTTAGCGACGATCAAAGTGTGCTCAGCTATCGTGACACGTACTTCGTATATCCATTGGTAGGCTTGTAGTAAATAACTCGATTTTCATCCAAGTGACTGTATTGGTCAGCAGCCAGACGCGCGAGCACATTATTAGGGTCGACTCCTGGTTTGAATGGGACGGAAGGAGAGGGATTATATCGATGTCTGGATGTAAGGTACCTATTGCTCAGGTCGAGCACGTTTTGACCGTGGAAGCTCTCTGGTTGCCATGGTTGTAGACATCCCGGACTGTAATTGCGAGCGAGCATGGAATGTGCTCCACGGATAGTTGAGATAGCGTCGTCAAATTCTTGGGTGCCGAGACCGGCGAGCATCACACTCTGTCTTATGAACTTCGCGGTGTTTGCATTTCTATGCATGAAACCGCCGATTGTGACCAAGTAAACATATGTTTCGAGACGCACTTACCTCGGCATGGTTAGCAAAGGTGGTAGATCCTTTTTCAATAGAAATCCTTGCATAGTAACGACGGCTTCCTCGAGATCGCCTGCTTCTTCGTCTTTGAATACCATTCTACTGTATCCTGTCTTGTCGAGCGGCAATGTGAACCATTTTTTAATAATGCTTGCCTTATCACTTTCGTTAGTTTCAGTTGGTTCCGGTTCCTTAATTCCTCACCTTGTTGTTAAAATACAACCAACTCCGGAGTAACTTACGAACTCCGGAGCTCCTTTTTCATTCCGCCCATTACCCCGCGTCCGGAGTTGCCTCACCAACTCCGGAACGTGTTCTTTTCTTTGCCGCTCGGTA
>JBBPSB010000792.1:0-10998 GCA_038093375.1 Xerocomus brunneocitrinus
TGAAGAAGTTGTCGTCGTCGTCGTCGTCCATCGTGGTAGCCCGCCGTGGTGATGGAAAAGGTATGTAGCTGATCTTGCGTTAGGGTTTAGCAGTACAACTCATCGATGAGATGACAGTTCGATCTAAGATACACGCACACCAATGTCTATAACAATATTCGATATGATACATAACACGTCTACCAAAGCTGGTGGTGCAGAACCTCATACAGCGTTGTTCTCCACCAATTTGCCACAAACCACATACTTGTTGGAAAAATGCTCGATCCAACCTAAACGACAATGAGTACAAATAGCAGTGCGACAGGAGTCGACACACCTTTCATGTTTTCGCTGAGGGATATGCATGAGAACATGTACGTGGATTTCAGGTAGATAGACATACATTTCGTCCGGACGGAGATCTTGCAGTTTGTCCAACGGTTGGTCGATTGGAGTCAACATTTCTAAAGGCAGTGTCACGCGATACGCAGAGTAGCACTCAAAGGGAGACATACCCAGGTCAAACGACTGCTTGGCCATGCCGCGAGAGGCATCCCTGCCCGCAAAGTTTCCATACATTCCCTCTGAGCAATGTGAACAACTGTAAACAGACTCGAACGACGCATGCGTACCAGGTCCATAAAAGTTGCGCCCCGAAGTGACGTCAAAGACGATGCCATTGATTGCGAGCAGAATCCTCCTGCCGTCTTTGCCATCGAAAGGCTCGAGGGTCTTTGGGGTGTACGTCTGGAACAAGACCGTGGGCGGATGTGATTTAGGCATCCAAGAGTAACCCTGCTTGAACTCGTGTGGGACGACCTTGGGGGTGGAGACGGACGGAAATACGGCTCTTTGGACTGAATATAGGATGTAGATGAGTAGCACCGTGTTCACTGGTGTTTCGAATGAGAACGCCATGTCGTAGTTGCAGTCCAACTCGCGTGAGACAGCGCAAAGCCTAGATATGCCTACCACTCAGACACAGAACTTCTTGTTGCAACCAGACCTATTGCTTTGTATATTGGACCATCTTGATGTACCACAAGCACGTACTGAACAAGCCAAAGAGACACGCCGAGCGCTGGTTGCCCTAGCTCAAACATGTCATGCCCTCTCATATCCTGCTCTCGACTGTCTTTGGAGGAAGCTAGACTCCCTCGAGCCTCTCGTTCGATGTTACATAGCAGTCTGGAACGAAGACAGGGAAAATGCATGTTTCACTTGATCTTCTGCCTAGCATTCCTTCGCTCACTATCTGCAGGTACCGTCTCCAACCGACTGGGTTATCATTCGGCGGTACTCACATCGCATCAAAGAACTCACCTTTTTTCCTCTTGATCAAGTTTCTTTTTGTTGGTTGCAAGCAATCGGCTTACAGCCCATTTTGCTCTTCCCCAACCTAAGGCGGCTCCTTTGGCAATCATCTACCAAGGTTGATTGTCCCACATCGCTTTCTATTACATTGCTGCAAATATTTCTTGGCCCCTCGCTTGTTTCCCTGCGCTTTGGGGGGTATGGTATGGATGTTGCGGTATTCCAAGCACTCCAAGCATTGTCTACCAACCTCCTCTGCTCAAATTTGAAGACCCTTGTCATCGCGATCAGTGTGAGCGAGCCAGGATCTTTTGGATCTCTTTCTCTCACCTCCCACCTCTGCGATTCCCTTGAATGTCTTCATCTTCCCGTCCCCATAGATGATGCTGCACTGAGACACATCATCATATCTCCGAAGCTCAAAGAACTATCACTAACCCTCGATCTCGATCAACCACGTTTACACCAAGTCCGTCTCCCATCTGACATTACTCCATTGCACAATGTCGATGCGTTGTTTTTGGACGTGTGGGATCTCCAGTTTGTCACGGGCCTCCTGCGAAATGAGGGCCAGATATTTCATTCCTTTTCACTCGGTCTCCGTTCCCGACCTACCATTCCTGCGTTTTCTGCGTTTCTTACTGCATTGCTATCACGGCAGCGCATATACTCTCTCCGATCAGTTATTTTCCAATCACACTATTCGGAATCGGATTTGTCCACTCACACTCCTCTCTATGACATGCTTCGTCCCCTCACTTGCCTATCTCACCTTGGTGAACTGTTTATCCACCTCAACGATTGCTTTCCGATTGACGATGACGAGTTGGCATCCTTGGCACGTCATTGGCCCCATCTCTGGGACCTGGGGCTGTCGGCCTCCTCTGTGCCACATGGACATCCCTGGGAATCAGGCAAGTATATTACCCTCAAAGGGTTGGTGTCGCTCGTCGAGTGTTGCCCTCAACTCCAGTTGCTTTATCTACCTCTGGATGCAAGAGAAGTTCCAGCCGATATACCAAAAAGGAGCGCGGTTGTCCCCGCCTTGATGGGCATTCTCTTTTCCGATTCTCCAATCAATGATCCGCAATTGGTGGCAGATTTTCTGCATCGACATTTTCCATCTCTCGATAGCGTGTCCTGCACGTTCAAATCGCCTAGAGGTGACGATGAAGAGATTTTGCTGTATAAAACAGCATGGGGTCGAGTGAAAGCATGCTTTGAGGAACTCTGATCACAACGCATAGGGCTCGTCGTGACAGGCAAGTCCATTTTTTCTTGGTGTCCGAGCGCATCTCTAACCGGTTCGTGATATCTCCCCCAAACCTCCGTTGAACTTTCGTCCAGACCTCTGAGAGTGCACGCCATCGTTTCCATTGTTCTTTAGCAGCCCGGAGATCGCACTGTGTAGACGGACATTCATTCGGCATTTCTGGGTCTGTTGTGTAAGACACGATCGATTCATTACACAACCACGCAGACAAACTTGTTTCGAATTTATGTTTTTCTTCAATTCTCGTTCTCGTCGAGTTGGATTCTTTCTAAATTCAGCCATCGCCCAAAGGATTCGCGCAACCACAGACAGCTGCCTATATATGGTCTACCACTAGCGATCATGGCATCCTAAGTTCTTTGAGGCGCAATGATCCTCCCCGCCATAAGTATACACATTCACCTCAATGTCTGTCTTCACCACAACAGACGATGCACGGTTTTATGACAACCTCACAGGCGTGGGGCCCTAGGAACTAAGTATTTCGAGAATGGGCGGATCACCAGATGAGGACATGAATAGTATATCGATTTCGCACAAGAGCCGGATGTTCAGAGACCTACATGGATGAACGGAAGCCAGTCTACAAATGACACATCGTTGTCTCGAAGCCGACCGACAGCAACGTGCAGCGCTCGTGCAGCCTCACGATAATCTGGCCCTGTCCCGCTCCAAAAAAGCTGTTCGTAAACGTCCTTTGCCACGTTGGGCGCATGTCTGTCGCTGATGGACCACATCGTACCAATGACCCCTCCATAGCCCGCAAACAGCATCCCCGCAGCAATGTGGATCGCCTCGTCAGAGAGATCCTCGTCGCCCTTGGCTGTCTGACATGCAGAGAGAAAGGCAAGTCCACCACGGCGACGTGAAAACGAGATCATGTCTGACAATTTCAGGCGGCGTTGATCGGCAAGGCACAGTCCGCTTTCGGTGGGGTTTTTTGCATCTTGAATACCATGGCATGCGAAATGGACCCAATCCGCCTCCTGCATGAGGGCAAGTACCTCTTCGACTGTTCCGACGGACGATTCCATCAAGGTGATTGGTGCTGACTGAGGATTTCTGATTACCGTCCTGATGTGTTCTACCTCGGCCGCCACACCCGGAAGTTTGCGTTGGCCATCTGTGTCTGGTTGACAGACTGCGAGAAGACGGAGATCATCTCTCAACGCAGGATTGAGTTGAGGTGAAGGTGTAAGAATACTCAGAGAGGGGACGTATGAAGACACGACGAAATCATAGACCTTGTAGCCAGGTTGCGAATGCTGCACGTCGTAGAAACCAGCCGCATGGATAGGAAGAAATGTAAACGGTCCTGTTGGACACCAAAAGATGCGTGGCAAGTCCCCAGGAGTCTGTTCAGCAGATGAACATGTTAGTCGTCAAGTCAGGTAGAGACGTCACGTACTATGAGAGCCAAGGCATCCAGAACTGGCTTAACAACACATTTCCACAGGGAGGCCAAGATGGGCTGCCACTGATTGTTGGCCCCCTGCGGTATGGGTCTTCCATCCCTGCCATCAGGTATTACATGAGCGTGACGAACGAAGCTCATCAGGGAAGCCTGAAAGTCGATAGATCGTTGGAGACTGAATTTGGCAAGTGGTACATGAATGACATGATCGACATCGGCGAGGACAATCAATGCGTCGCAGCGCGTTTCTGCAGCGTTAAGCATGACTACCGGTCCAGCGTGTGCTGCAGCGCGCAGTTGAGAGAATTCTTTGTGGAGGAGGAATCGCTCAAAGCCTGGCAATTTCCGAATGTCCTGTAGCAGTTCATCGCGTTCGAGTGCAAGCGCACGGTGTCTGTTAGCCACTTCTTGGAGGGACACCATCATCCGATGTCCCGCACTGGAAGGTTGTTCTTGTGGTAAGACCACGGATTTTTCGCGAGTGGTGCTAGCATGCTCCAAGGCAGCAGACAATTCGCGAAGTTTGCGGGCGTGCTCCGGATGGGCAGATGACAATTCATCGTAGGAGCTGCGAAGCTGAGACATCTCACCCCAAACGATCGAGCGTCCCTGCTCCAGCCACTCGACAGCTGTTTCTGGACGTCCAGAATCTAAGGCTGCCGCCGCGGCCTCTTGCACCACATCAGCAACCACCATGAGTTCACGATAACGATGTGTGAGGGGAAGGCCGATCCATGCAAGTTGAGGAAGGAGGAGCATGGCAATAGAACATGCATGAAGAAGGGACCAATGGGCAAGACGACGACATCCATAAATCCATTGGCGTGATGCACGAAAACGAACGGCGATGGGACCTGCAGGGGCACACGCAGCATGCGAGCTTAACAAAACTATTTGTTCAAGGTCGCTCGGCTCTCCGAGGCGCTCAAAACGTGCGATGAAAGATAGAATGAGATTATTCAAAAAGCCAGGCTTGTCGACGTGGCTATTAGGAGTAAGGCGAACAGCGTCCTGTTGCATCGAAATTGCTTCTTCCAGGTCGCACATCTGTCTGAGGCGCCCGAAACGAGCTCTCAAGGATATGCCGAGGCTACTCAAACGGGCAGGCCTGTTAGGGTGACCATTGGGAGTAAGATGGGCAGCGTCCCGTTGTCTCGAAATTGCTTCCTCCAGGTCGCTCAGCTCTTCGAGGTGCTCGAAACGCGTTATCAAGGAGATGCCAAGGCTGTGTAAATAGCGAGGCCTCGCAGGGTGATCATCAAAAGTAAGGTCGATAGCGTCCCGTTGCTTCGAAATCGCCTCGTCCAGGTCTCCGAGCCGCCCGAGGCACTCAAACCGGGTTCTGAGGGAGTTGCCGAGGTTGCTCAAAAAGTCAGGACTCTCAGGTTCACCGTGAACAGCGTCCCTTTCCCTCGAAATCGCTTCCTCCAGGTCACTCAGCTCCCCGAGGCGCTCAAAACGGTCGCTCAAGGATATCCCGAGAGCGTCTAAACGACTGAAATAGTCAGGATGACCATTAGGGGTAAGGTCAATAGCATTTCGTTGCCTTAAAATTGCGTCCTCCAGGTCATTGAGCCCTCCGAGGCGGTCAAAACGGGTTCTAAAAGAGTTGGCAAGGTTGTACAGATATATAGGCTTGTCGGGGTGACCATCAGGAGTAAAATGTACGGCGTCTTGATGCCTCGAAATCGCTTCCTCCAAGTCGCTGAGCTGTCCGAGGTGCTCATAACGAGTGTGAAATACATTAGCAAGGCTATCCAAATAACCAGGCCTGTCAGGGTGACCATTAGGAATCAGGTGAACAGCGTCTTGTTGCCTCGACATTGCTTCCTCCAGGTCACTCAGCTCTCCGAGGCGCTCGAAACGCGTTATCAAGGAAGCTCCGAGGTTGTGCAAACGCTCAGGCCTGTCAGGGTGACCAACAGGAGTAAGGTGAATGGCGTCCCATTGCCTTGATATTGCTTCCTTTAAATCGCCCAGCTTTCCGAGGCGCTCGAAACGAGAACGAAGGGCGACCCCAAGGTTGCTAAGTCGACAAGGCTTGTCCGGACCATCGGGGGTCAAGGCGACAGCGTCCCGTTGCCTCGAAACTGTTTCCTCCAGGTCACTGAGCTCTCCAAGGCGCTCAAAACGAGCTTGGAAAGCGCTGGCGAGGTTGTTCAGGAAGGCAGGCTTGTCAGGGTGACCATCGCGAGTAAGGTCAACAGCGTCCCGTTGCCTTCTAATGGCTTCCTCCAGGTCGTTCAGCTCTCCGAGGCGCTCGAAACGACTGATGAAAGCACTACCAAGGTTTGTCAGAAATGAGGGCTTGGCAGGATGATCATTGGGGCTAAGGTCAACAGAAACCTGATGCCTTAAAATCGCTTCCTCCAGATCGCTGAGCTCCCCAAGGTGATGATATCGATAACACAACGCAGCGCCAAGGGTAGATACTCCTTCGATGTACCATTGACCTCTGGGTGAACTAGACTCGATGAACAATTCCAAAATCGAGATTGCTTGTTGCAAAACAGCTAAATCACCAAATTGTTCAAAGTCGCTCATCAGATCCCAAGGATTGAGATTTGTTAAGCTTGAAGTAGAACCCTGCCAGACGGATGACTGGTCACCCGCTCGAACTGCCTCTATTCTATTGTGCGACTGGAGCGGTGAAATCGCGGCTTGATGCTCATGACTTTCTGTTGAACTGAGGTCCATCGCCTGGCTTAGCACTGCTTCAGCATCTATTGCGACGAGTTCATCCCGGCGCTTCTCAAGCCGCGCTAAAAGCACTGCAACCAGCCTCACCATCGTACGAGCTCGGTCAGGGTGGCTAGCAGACCAAGTAACGAGTGCATTCTGATACAGCGAGAGCGGGACGTCGAGATCGCTATTGTAGGCCTCACAGTGGAGAAATTTTGCCATCGCCAGGTTGGACTGGGCAGCAGCATAATAAGGATAGTCCGCCGGACAAATATCGAGCGTATGCTGAAACCGTTCGATGGCATGCTCGAGATCTCGTCGTTCTCCGTGCTGTCGGTACCGCCAGAGTGCACTCTGGCCCTGGTCTGTCGTGACTTCTAGCTGGCCTTGAACATCTGTAGCGAGCTGGAAACACATTGGTGGACTAACGAGACGTTGAATAGATTGTACACTTACCCGATGAGGTACAAGAACACCCGATGCTGACGGATCATTGGCCCGTCGTCTGACAGTCACCAAAAGAGACGAACACGACCTATCATGCCCATCCTCTGGGAACATGAACGCTTGCAGGGTGTGAATGCACAGCTGGCACTTGAAAATTTGTCCTGCTCACCTAGGTCCTTCCCACTGTGGTCCAGTAGTTGCTCCACAGTAACTGTCAACACTCGCAATTGCTCTCCGTTGCCCAATATTGGCTGGAATTCAAATGATGCCCGAACCGCCAGAGATACATTGGCACACGGATCGGATGATCTGCGAAATCTCTGAGTACTATGTAACATCAGGCAGGAAACGGGAGTCTCACATCGGGATTGGCCCACTCCATTCGACGATATCTCTATTTGCTAACACAGCCTTGGTTTCAGTTCTC
This sequence comes from Xerocomus brunneocitrinus, assembly GCA_038093375.1. NCBI lineage: Eukaryota > Fungi > Basidiomycota > Agaricomycetes > Boletales > Boletaceae > Xerocomus > Xerocomus brunneocitrinus. The sequence goes on from JBBPSB010000792.1 coordinate 7,540, forward strand.
CATTCAAGCCCAGTGTGAGTCACGGCAATGTAGAAGCCGGCGGGAACTTGTGCAAGGCCAAGGGGAAGAGCTGTTGCTCGGATACCTACATTTCATTAGCTACCATGTAGTTTGCATAGAGAACTGATTTTTCGCACTCGTAATAACGGCCTCTCCACTCTCGTCTGCGTGCGTTTCGGAGTGAAGCGCCCTCGGATCCAGGTGGTCCGAGACGCTGCGCTGCTGGTTCTGAGTGCTTAAAGAGCAGCCCATCCGAGTAGATCAGAGCAGGAAGGTGAGGTTTAGAGTAGGACAAGAGTCGAGACAACCCTGGAGCGCTTCTACCAGTGAATGCTGAGTCCATTACCCACGGCACGCAGCCCATGCACAAGGAACGAAATCTTGATAGAATTCTTGGGAAATGCATATACGGCGTGCATGATACAAAGGTTGACCGCATTTCAGCGCTCAGCCCTAGTGGTTTAAAGTGTTACCTTGGAGTATGAATGGATTGGCCCGGCGTAACATGACTTGCATATCATGAACAAGAACTTTGCTTCTGCGCCCAGCCCAACCACTCAAACACGGAACTTCTTGTTGCAACCAGACATCTTGCATTGTATTTTGGACCATCTTGAAGTACCACAAGCACGTACTGAACAAGCCAAAGAGATACGCCGAGCGCTGGTTGCCCTAGCTCAAACATGTCATGCCCTCTCAGATCCTGCTCTCGACTGTCTTTGGAGGACGTTGGACTCCCTCAAGCCTCTCGTTCGATGTTACACAGCAGTCTGGAACGAAGACAGGGAAAATGCATGTTTCACTTGATCTTCTGCCTAGCATTCCTTCGCTCACTGTTCACAGGTGCCGCCACCGTCTCCAACCGACTGGGTTATCATTCGGCGGTACTCACATCGCATCAAAGAACTCACCTTTTTTTCTCTTGACCAAGTTTCTTTTTGTTGGTTGCAAGCGATCAGCCCACAGCCCATTTTGCTCTTCTCCAACCTAAGGGTGCTCTTTTGGGATTCGCCTATCGAGGTTGATTATTGCACATCGCTTTCTATCACAATTCTGCAATATTTCTCGGTCCCTCGCTTGTTTCCCTGCACTTTTTTGCATTTGGTATGGACGTTGCGGCATTCCAAGCACTCCAAGCATTGTTTACCAACATCCTCTGCTCAAATTTGAAGACCCTTGCCATCGCGATCAGTGTGAGTGAGCCAGGATCTTTTGGATCTCTTTCTCTCCCCTCCCACCTCTGCGATTCCCTTGAATGTCTTCATCTTCCCGTCCCCATAGATGATGCTGCACTGAGACACATCATCATGTCTCCGAAGCTCAAAGAACTATCACTGACCGTCGATCTCGATCAACCACGTTTACACCAAGTCTGTCTCCCATCTGACATCACTCCATTCCACAATGTCGATGCGTTGTTTTTGGACGTGTGGGATCCCCAGCTTGTCACGAGCCTCCTGCGAAATGAGGGCCAGATATTTCATTCCTTTTCACTCGGTTTCCGTTCCCGACCCACCATTCCTGCGTTTTCTGCGCTTCTTACTGCATTGCTATCACGGCAGCGCATATACTCTCTCCGATCAATTGCTTTGCAATCACACTATTCGGAATCGAATTTGTCCACTCACACTCTTCTCTATGACATGCTTCGTCCCCTCACTTGCTTATCTCACCTTGGTCAACTGTTTATCCACCTCAACGATTACTTTCCGATTGACAATGACGAGTTGGCATCCTTGGCACGTCATTGGCCCCATCTCTGGGACCTGGGGCTGTCGGCCTCCCCGGTTCTACGTGGACATCCCTGGGAATCGGGCAAGTACATTACCCTCAAAGGGTTGGTGTCGCTCGTCGAGTGTTGCCCTCAACTCCAGTGGCTTTGTCTACCTCTGGATGCAAGAGAAGTTCCAGCCGATATACCAACAAGGAGCGCGGTTGTCCCCGCCTTGATGGCCATCCAATTTTCCGAATCTCCAATCAATGATCCGCAATTGGTGGCAGATTTTCTTGCTCGACATTTTCCATCTCTCCGTAGCGTGTCCTGCATGTTCAAATCGCCTGGAGGTGACGATGAAGAGATTTTGCTGTATGAAACAGCATGGGGTCAGGTGAAAACACGCATTGAGGAACTCTGATCACAACGCATAGGGCTCGTCGTGACAGACAAGTCCATTTTTTCTTGGTGTCCGAGCGCATCTCTAACCGGTTCGTGATATCTCCCCCAAACCTCTGTTGAACTTTCGTTCAGACCTCTGAAAGTGCACGCCATCGTTTCCATCGTTCTTTAGCGGCCGGGTGACGATGCAGTGCAGATGGACATGCTCTACGTCTTGGTGTGTAAATAAGATATTACCGTTTCGTTACATGATTACGCAGATGATTCTGGCAGTTTGTTGATCTTCCACGTTGCCATAAAGATTCGTTTCGTGCGCGATACGGACGATGCTGCGGACTCGGAGTACTGAGGGAGACCACGTCAACTCCGTCAACAATGATGATGTCATCTCGCTCAAGGACTGCGAATGAAAACCAAAGGCAAGGCATGCATCGATATCCAGGTCCCCGCTTTGGTCCCATGTAGGGTTCTTTGCATACAACATGTGGATGCAGCGGCAGATAATTCCACACCAAATGAGCTAATTTTGACCAGCGCCGACTTGACTACGATCGGACTTCGTGTGGAGAAGCCATTTGAAGGACATCATCGTATGGTGCCACATTGTTCATCACAAGCAAGGTGCACGACCATATGGTTCGCGAGATGGGAATTTCGGTTTATCCCGGGTCATTCTGATCCGACCTATCATCATCAACAAGTTTAGACCTGCGGTAAAAGGATGGCAGCGGGGATCAACAACCTGACAATACACTCATTGAAATGTTTAGGGCCCCAAATGGCCTCTGTTCGTCCATCACAGAGTCTCGGCATATCAAAGCGGTGAAGCAGCCATGGCGCCATTCAAACCGTTGTGAAGCTATTGGTCAAATGTTGGTCACTAACCAACGGCTTGACAAGCTGGCTGCCACTCGCCTTGACTACACGAAAAGAGGCATGCTCGCCCCTGCCAGTCTGCACAGACACGCAGATCCGAAAAGACGCGTGACATTTTGCTGATGTGGACCGACACTCAAAATCGCGCTTCTTCCTGGTCCGCTTCTCTCATAATCATCATGTTCTCGACCACGAACTGTGGTCTTGTTCTTGCGGCCTTTGTTGGGTTTACGTTGGCGGGCAAGACCTACATCCTAAGTGATGGTATCGTTGGCGAAGATTTTTACAGTGCCTTCACCTTTGAAGCTATTCTAGATCCCACCAACGGTCGCGTGTAGGTGATATCATGTCCATTTACGACGGACGTCTTCACTTTTTATCCAGGAATTACGTTGACGAAGCAACCGCTCAGAGCTTGAACCTCACATACGCTACAGACAGCACCTTTATCATGCGCGCAGACGACA
>JBBPSB010000793.1:0-10997 GCA_038093375.1 Xerocomus brunneocitrinus
GGAGAGGGGGGGGGATGAGGAAGGAGGCAGGCAGGCAGGCAGGGAAGGGGGGAGGCAGGCAGGCAAGGAGGGAGGGAGTCTGCCTGTGCAAAAAGTCAGATATTTTTGAAAATATAACATAATGTATAGAATTCTCACAAATTTATACATTTTATGGCAATTATCAGGTTGAGGTTTTTCCTTATACCACTCTGGGTTGCTTTCTAAAAGTGAATGTTTGTATATTGTGCTACAATTGTCATAAATTATTACAAATATGTACTATTTTTCAAAGGACATTTATATATTGGGATAAAACTTGAAAATGTTAGATATTCTCAAGTTTTTATGACAATATATGAGAATATCTAGTATTCTTGTAAATTATCCAGGGGAGGTTTTTCCTGATGCAGGGTCCTTTTTGGACTCAGTGAAGCAGACAATATCAATAGTTGTCCATACAATGTTGACAGAATCTAGATAGTCAAGACTTGTGGGCCTAGTTTATCTCAGGCATCTGTGATCCAGTGGCCAAAGACTGATCTGGCCTTTTTTTGTTAAAAGTAGATACATATCCATGTAGCATACCTTTCTCCTGCGGTCACATGATTGCCCATTATATCAGACTCGGCTGAGTCTGAACTTGAATATAACTCTCTTGACTCTCAACCACTACGTGCTTGCAAGTCCCTCAATGTTCCACCGCAGGTAAGTAGCTTTAAAGCGGCCCGCCCCCATGGGGCAGTGCTATTGCAACAGGTTATGAGCCCTGAAGCCCGTCTGTGCGATTCTCGCTGACACGCTTTAAGGTGAACACCTGCACACGCTTGATGCAAAACCGCTCAGCATTGTGAACGTCGACCGTCCTGTGTGTACACACGCTGGACACACCCATTGATGCGGCCACGCTCATAGGCTATGGTCAAAACCGGACTGGACCCATGGGGAGACTATGTCCCTCCATCGTCCGAGCTCTGGGCGTTCAGTGATGCGTATTTACGCTCTCCTTTTAACGGATTTATACTGACGTTCATTCTCGCAGACAACCATGTCCTCAAGTCTTGCTCAAATTACCAAACTCAATGGTACCAACTACCAATGTTGGGCCCAAGAGATGGAAGCATTCCTTCGTGCCTCCGGACTCTGGCGCAAGATGCATGCCACTCGTCCAGACGATGACGAAAAAGCTGATGCCTGGGATGAAAACGACGACAGAGCACTTGGTGCCATTGTCCTTTGCCTCGAACCCCACATTTCCTCAAGGTTTGAAACCCACAGATCTGCCATTGGTCTCTGGGAATCCCTCGCACACCAGTACAATACCCCATCCATCTCATCCATGTACAATGAGTTCCAGGCGATGCTCAAACTCGTCATCCCTGAGAACAATCATCCAGCTCAGTCCTTCTCAAAGTTGAACTCGCACTTCTCGCAACTCAAGACTCTTGACTATAAAGTCGACGACAAGCTCAAACTCATGTTCACTCTATCCAAGCTCCCGAAGTACGCTGACTTCGCCAATCAGCTCATCAACTCGATGACCACCAACATCAGCAAAACACCTTTTGAGCTGTGAGCCCTGTACAGAGCTGTTAAAACCTGTGAGCACCTGTCACTAACCTGTCACTAACCTGTGAGCACCTGTGAGCACCTGTCCAGACCTGTCCAGGTCTGTCCAACTAAAGGTCTTTCTGTCCATATGGGGACCTTAAGTAACCCTCAAAATAACAAGGTGCTCACAGGTTTTAACAGCTCTGTACAGGGCTCACAGCTCAAAAGGTGTTTTGCTGATGAAGGCAGACCAGGAACTCCCGACTCTTCCAGAGTTGGAGAAGACTGTCACTGCTGCCTGGCAGCAGTACCTCACACGCTGGTGTCCTGCGCAACAGCAGCAGGTGCACAAAGTCTCTAACATCAAGCAGAAGGAAGGTGACCCGCAGTTCCAGCAACAGCAGGGACAGCAGGGTGGCCAACCCGGCCAGCAGCAACCAGGACAGAAGAAAAAGAAGCGCCGTCAAGGCCAGCGCTCAGAGCAAGGGCAACAGAAACACGACCATCACAAAGGTCATGGACACGCCCATGCAGCCGCTGCCGATTCATCGGCTTCCTTTGCTTTTGCAAACTTCACGCAAGAGCCAATGATCATGTCTCCCGCCGCAACTGCCTTCACCACGCCTGCATCTGACCCGCGCAAGTATGCGCACACTCCCGGAGCCGCCTTTTATGGCCCTCCAGCTTTCGCCCACGTGCAGAACAGCATCTCACTGGCACACCGTCTCGGAGTTACCCCCACCACTCAAACTGTCCGTAACCTGGACAGAATCGCCAACAGGCATTATGACTGGTCGGAGGGTCCTGCCTCCTCTTCCTCTCGTCCCCTCGCAGATCGCTTCCACGATACTGATGAGGTAGCTTTGGCTGTCACAACTGAGATTGTTGACGACATCCAGATGGAAGAAACAGTGAGCCTTGGTGAGGATGACGACGACGACTGGCTCCATCACTACTATGATGATGGTATCCACATGTACGACGACACCATGCAGCCATGGTATGTTCCACCCTTTCTATGTCCCTCCTACTCAAGTACTGACGTGCGGAATTCGCCTCAGATCGATTGCGTATACATATATGTTCTCGAATAAACCTGTAGTAGATAGCATGGACAATTCTACTACTGATCTGTTCTCTATGTGTGACAACTGTAGCAAGAACACCGGTATTGAAGGAAAAGGAAAGGAACGTGAACATATTCACACAATCCCATCGGACATGTGGCTCCTCGATTCAGGAGCCTCCTCCCACTTTACATATCAGAAATCTGACTTCGTGGAATATGCGGACTACAAAGTCCAAAAGTACACTGAAACTGCAAATGGACGCGCACCAATTATTGGCACAGGAACCGTCATCATTGAGTGGTTTAGAAAACCTGTGCGGCTTTCGCCGGTTATCTATATGCCAACCTGTATGGTAAAATTAATCTCAATGGGTACACTGCTACGCGACTCCTGTTTAACGCTCCAGACTTCTCCTGCATCAGGGAAATTTATATGAAACGATAATCTCATATATAGTCTTATCTACCCTAGATCATATATAGCTAGGAATATCTGCCCCTAAAAATTTCCCTGATGTGGGCGTATTACTTTCTTCGACAAATGTACGAAGAGTACAATTCTTCAGTTCCATTCCCACGGAGATACTATGTATTGGATCCGTGCCCCTGCACAACGACCACAAGCCGACCTTGTGTCTATGGTCTCTGTGGATTATGAACTCATGCATCATCGATTCGGTCGTGCCTCCCGCGATGTTCTCAAAGCGGTGGAGCGGGGTAGCCCGCAGGGCTGCGCTGTGCCAGGACAAGTGACACTATAAAGAGTATCTGGGGTCTGCACAGAAGAAGCCGAAAGTAGAATTAGAGACGGAAACGACATGTAGAAAGAGTATCCTTTTACTATATCCAGAGAGCGCATACTAAGTGCTCATTTCCTCTACCTCTCAACCTGGCCGGTCCAGCGGCTAAAAAGCATGTAAAAGACTTTCTGGATGTGGACATTCCGTCCAAACCCTCCATTTGCCCTGGCTGTGAGCTTGGAAAGCAGCCTAACAGATCCTTTCCTCATAGCGAGAAGCGTGCTACCACTCCCTTTGAGTTGATTCACTCAGATCTTAAGTCCTTTGAAACTGAGTCGTACCACATGAAGCAACTCTAATAACCAGCCCCGGTTAGGAGACAGTCCTCAAGAGCTCAAAAGAGAGGAGAGGGGATGGGACAAGTTTCGAGGGGATAATCCAAGAGAACTTGACTGGAGTTCTCTGGTCGGCTCTTGGGCCTTTATATACTACCATGGTATGTACATCTGTTTGTACTAGATCTGACCGATCGTATCGTAAATATAGTAACCCTATACCCTGACGAGTCACTATGACTAGGGACGAGTCATCATGGCTGTGTGACACAGGTTTGCACCGGTATCCGCAGCAACCGTAGCATCAGTGCCTTGAAGGCCATGCTAGGCTGTGCGCTTCTCTAGATCCGATGGAACGGACTCCGAGGAATCAAGGGTCAAGGGTACGGATAAGGTCCGTTATCATGATAGGGAAAATAGTTACCCGGCACAGCACAGATATGAATAGAAGACTGTGACGGTAAATGACTCAACATGTGCTCACATCATAGTGAGTCATAGTGACTCGATGTGACTCCAGCGTGAGTTATCATGAGTTACTAATGAAAGATAAGATCAAAAGATAAGATCAAAGATGAGATAAGATGTGAACAGAGTACCGTTCGTAACAGGGAAAGCCAAGCGAAAGGGGAAAGTCAATTTGAAGGGATTAGGTGTCGCTGCTGTCACGGCCGGGGCCGACGATGATGGGACTGGTGTTGACGCATATGAAGCTCCCGCACCTGCTTCTGATCCGCCTACTATCAGTAGGCGCTCTGGCAGGACGAAGCAAACCACTGCCAAGTAATTCACCTGCCAGTCCCAAAGAGTCAGACTGCATCTTGATATTTCATGTTCGTCCGTACTTGTGCTTTGTTGACAGTCTGCTTGGGTGTTGTTTCCATTGCGAATGCCATTGACATTTAACTTTTTCCAAACCCTGTCTGCCGTATTCCGCTACACAAGACACATTTGCACGATCGCGCTGGACAACATCCTTCCTTTGCAGTACCCAATCGACAGTTTATTAATGTTCAATGTGATACCGACACCATCCTCATGCGGCTGTCTACTCAAGTTGACATCCGATTCTGTCGTCGCTCAACATCGGCCATGTCTTCCCTCTACAGATGACACTGTGGTCCATGCCCGTCTTCCTCCTCTTACTGTCTTCCAATCGCACCCAAGTCGGAGCCAGACCCAGAACCCAGCCCCACTTAGGCCGAATTTCGTACATATGAATTGTTTTATCTCCTTTTCTACTACCTCGTCCCAAAGACCTCCAGGCTGTTCTTTTCCCTCCCACATTTCCTCGAATTCCATCGCACATCCAAGTCCACCACCACTGTCCACCACGCTCTCCTCATCTCAGGAATTCTCTTTCTTATTATCCTCGAGTTCATATGTCGCTTCGATGAATCATCCAACAACTAAATGGGACTGCTCCTCCAGCAAACGCACCCTCGCTGCTCTCGCCCAGACCTGCAAGGCCCAGAGCGGCCCCGCACTCAATGTCCTCTGGATGCGGCTAGATAGCCTCGATCCATTGATCAAGGTCCTCATACCGAAGCGCATGTGGTGTATCCCCCCGTCGTACGTCTTCTCGATCTAACCTATGCACTAGCTACATTTTTTCACTCTTTCCATAGGTCCGCCTGTTCATGGGCGATAAGACATTCCACAAATATGCAGAATGGGTCCGGCACCTACGCAGGCCCTGTGGGCGAGTGCCTGCCACCTCAGTCCAAAACAATGTCATCGACGCCCTCGTCCGATATCAACACACCACCCTCCCACTCTTCCCAAACCTCACAGAACTCGTCTAGGATGTCAAACCTAATCGGTCCAAGTGTCTCTCTTATCAGTTACTTTGCAGGCTCCGATGTAACCACGGTTTCACTCTTCATCATCTGTTGGCCCAATCACGTCTCCTCTGAGCTCGCCGTCCTAGCCAATCTTCCCAATCTTTGTCCAATGTCACTTCATTCACCCCTTTCTTTCCCTGCTCCTCCTACATCGACCATTCAAACGAGATCAGGGACATTGTAAGTCATTGGCTGCACCTGCAAACCTTGCGGAGCCGTGCCCTCTCCCAGTCCATCATGGACACCATCACGGCTGCCCAAAAAACTCCATACGCTCAGCATTGAGCCTTAACAACTCGAGTACGATGTTTACAATGGTCACATTCCCCCCCATGTCCACACTTGGCCACACGGCGGTAACAGTGCGGCGCTCTGCCTGCGCTACCTCGCAACCATTCAATGCAGTCCTATCAATTTCCACTTACGGATCGGCACGGATGATTCAACAACTGCGGATATAGAGGAACTATTACTGGAATGCATCGACAGGGAGCGCCTCCGCACGCTCACAGTCGAACCCACATCATCCTACTGGAGCATCCCTGCGAGCGACTCTTTCTCGCTCTTTGCTGTCCTTCTTGCCGCACTAGCCAGCTTTTCGGGCTTGGGGGAGCTTGACTTGAGCACCTTCAGTTCAGCAGGGCTGAACGATGTGGCGTACGAGACATGGGCTACCGGGCTGTGGGATTGACAAGTCCCAAAATGGATGTTGGTGATGTGTCTAAGGTGAGGCCATTGGCGATTCACGTCGGAGCAGTGCTGGCGGTGCTCAAGGCCTTCCGCCAGCCTGAGACTTGTGGATTGTCTTTGATGCATCTATGCCATTGTCGTCGTGGACCAACGCAACCACACATGTTCCTACAGTGTGTTTCGTCCAACGACATCTCTCAATGGTATCAGTATTATACCCAGGAAAGTGACAATCAATCTACCCTCAATGATTATTGACATTGTATCAATTGAAAGGGTTTCTAAATTAAGTTAGAATCCGATACAATGCCAAACAATGACTCAGCATGTTAAAAGACGTTTTCCTGCCTCGTGCACAACTTTCAACGCAACCTCTCCCTTCCATACCCTATGCCCCCATGACATTTAGTCGTAATGCCATCCCAACTCATTCGCTGAACCTCGTTGTGTCTTCGACGTCGCTACTGGACTCACCCTATTCATTCTTTCCCATTTCTTCTTTCACTTTCTTTCACCTGATCCCTCGACATGATATACCTCTTACTGGATGGCCCTGGGCATGTGAGTGTCAGACATTCACTCTGGCTATGGTCCCGACTTGGTACCCATTTTCATCCATTGCTATTGTTTTTTCGCTCTATCTTTTTTGTCTTTTGGCTGAACCATTGCTGTTTGACAGAGTCACCCACATCAACCTCGTTACTAATATGTCTGTCAACAACACCTCCGTTGATATCATTGAGCACTATGAGTATCCTGTTCATTGTCCAGCATCAATGAACTTATGTTCTATTCAAGTACCACCAACCCCATACTTGTGTTCTGCATCCTTATGTTGTTACTCATCCAAGGATGACTGGCAGTGCTCCGCCACATGTGAGTTTTCACTATCTTTTGAATATCTTGATCTATGTTCAACATCCCAAGTAGTTTTCCCTGTCTCTCTGCTCGCTACCACCACCCCTGAATGGGCCTACTATTCACAGCTATGAAGTACTCTACATTACCAACCTGAATGTACAATTGGGTTTATTAATATACACTTTGCTGCTTTGAACTCTGATGGAATGAGATTGCAAAGAGCTGGAATAGTTGGAATGCATTGTAAGAAGTGAGACGACAATGGAATTCTTGACAACCACCTTGGCATTATCTTGCAATGCCATTGGAAGACTTGGAATTAGGGTTTTACATTGGCACATGATTATTGTGCTGGAATGCCTTGGAATGCCATTGGAACACTACCAAAAATTCTGAACAGGGGTCACGATCTCTATTTGGTCGCCGCATTAGAACCAGCTTGAAACCAACTTGGAACCACCTTGACATAATTTCGCTTCGCATTGCAACAATATCGTAATGAGGCCGGCATCTTGTGACCTTGGAACCCCTTGTAAGGCATTCCCATTACATAATGATTTTTGCGACAAGTGAATCTAAGGAGAGATCTCCCTCTGCCTCCTCTAATGAGTCTGAGTCCGAGGTTGAAGACCTCCTAGAGCAACTATGCCGGGAAGGGGGAGCAGACTTCATTCAATATCTGCTCTCAAAAGCGATTCAGCACACACCTGCGGACCCTAGTGCTAAACCCATACACAAATGGACATTTAAGAATATCAACAAACTACCTGCAACAACTCAAGAAGAGTGGAAAACTGCCTGTCACGAGCAGCTTGACATGCTGAAACAAAGAGACATATTTGATATCGTCGATTGACCGAAAGACCGACAAGATATCAAAAACCAATGGGTATTCAATGGCAAACCAGACGGTCGTAAACGGGCGCGACTAGTCACCAAAGGATTCTCCCAGATCGAAGGTATTGACTTCGATCAAATCTTCTCTCCAGTTATGCGCTATGAGACCGTCAGATTGATGCTGGCTCTGGCTGCCCTGGAAAACTGGCATATGGAAGCCATAGACGTGAGATCCGCCTACTTGTATGGCAATCTAGACGAAGAGATCTACATGGAATTCCCCAAAGGGTTTAAAATCCCTGGCTTTGAAGGCAAGGTCCTCCGCCTTAAGAAAGCATTGTACGGACTTAAACAAGCTGGATTAGCCTGGTGGAACACTCTAAATGAGTCCATGAAAGAGCTCGGGTTTGAACGTCTCAAATCCGATCTGTTACGCTTGGTCCCAGGTAGGGCGGCAAGCGTAGCCTCTGTGAGGGACAAGGGTTCGAAGGATGTTCAAGGGGGTTTCCTCTTGGAACGTAAAAAGACGGTCGAGGGGGTTTCCCCTCAACGGGTTCAAGGTTTCAAGGACAAGACACCCGTTCGAAGCACGGGCGTAGGCTTTCAAGGGAGTCAAGGGGCGAGAGAAGTTCAAAGGGGCTTTTAGATTCGTGTACAAGGTATTGAGTACAGAGGAGATCTAAGCTAAAGAGACAGGACAAGTATCGAAGGTATATATACTGTCCTAAGGGTTTAGGGCAAGCATGGGAGATACAAGGTCGAGTCATAAGATAATGAGAAGGGAATGACTCATCGGGGGCTGATGGAGTCATGACTAAAGTGAAACGATATATCGAAGCCGATGATGTCGCATGGAGAGTAAGCGAGAATGACAAAGACGACAATGAGGAATCTGATGGAGGGATACGACTATGAAGCAAGTGCAGGCCATTGGGCCGAAGACATGAGACAGAGGAGTAGTCGTAGGAGAAGAGAAACGATGAGTCCGAGAGAAAAGAGTAGAAAGAGAAACGAATCGTAACATTGCCCCCCGTTTATGTCCGAAGCAACGTCAAGGACTTCTTAGAAATCTCCGTAGCTGGCGCCGGGGGAGCCCATCATGTTGGCGTACGCAGTGTCGTCGTGTACATCGTCTCCATAGTCAACCGGGGAAGAGGTTCGCTCAATCCAGTCTGCGAGAGGGCGGCGGTGGGGATGCATTCTGCGGGTACGTTGGATGGTATGTCCCCCTTGAGAACAGCGAGACGAGCTGGAGGAGCGAGAGGAGACCAGAGACTGGGAGGAGGCGGGAGGAGGTGCTAACTGACGGCGTAGGGAGCATTCCCGTTGGGGGTGTCCAGGAGCCCACCGGAGGCAGGTGGGACATTGGTAGACAGGGCATCCTTTTCTAAAGTGTCCCAGTCGGTGGCATTGGAAACACGCCTGGTTGTAGCGAGGGTGGTCTCGTGGGAGTGGGTCCCTTCCATTGGCTCTAGTCCACCAAATGTCAGTCCGTTCAAGGTCATCTAGCTCACTTTGAGTGAGAGGGGATGAGGACGTGGATGGGGTGTGATGCATGGGGGCGATGACAGCGGTGGTATGGTGTGCGAGAGCGAGTTCTCGTAGATAACGGTCAAGGTCTCGGAGGAACTCTAGCATGCCGAGTTCGAGCATGGTGACTAGGATAGCTTTCCTAGCTTTGTCGTGGACATCGTGAGCGATCATCCTCATGGTGTTTATATGCGCAGGGGTGGATGGCGCAGAGCGGAGGACTGCCAGGCATTTCACTTGGAGGTATGCACAATAGAGTTCCTGGAGGGGGGACTGCATGTCTACGTGGGCTTCAATGGGTACACTGAGGTGGGGGTCTTCGAGGTATTTAATGAGTTCCTCGAACTCGGCAGAGGTGGGGGTGCTACGGAGGCGGTGGGCTGCCAGCGGGAGGTCTACGGAGATGATAGGTTTGTTGTGGGGGTAACCGGGGGGTGGTACAGGGAGAGGGGACGCGGATGAAGAAGAAGAATGAGAAATGGAAGGAGAAACAGAAGGAGAAGGGGAGACATAAGGTAAGCGAGGGGGAAGATTTTCTTGGTCCGAGAGGGATAGTTCTTCGTCAAAGCGAAGGGTGCCAGTATAGTGGACTCCTTCATGGAGGTTGGTACTAGGGAGTGTGATGGGGGCGGGAAAGTATTCGCGGTCACGCTCCCAGCCAGGGTTGGCGAGAGTGGACGAGACGTCAGAGGTGACGGTCAGGGTGGAGGTCAAGGAGGGGGAGCTCATTTTCGACGAGATGGGCGTTGAGAGGAAGAGATGGTGGGGAAGAAGACAGAGGGGTGGAGCTTCTTATACTCCTCAAGGGCGGACATGGAATGTTTCAGATTCCGCTCGGGTATCCAAGAGTCTTCTTCGGCCGAGTATCCTTTCCAACGGATCAGGTACATCCGAGCCGTCGGGTTGCCATGATGTCGTATGATTTTTTCAATTTCGTACTCTTCTTCGCTGTCGACGAGGTCAGGTGGTGGCGCAGGGAAGTTTGGACCATGGACATCATTTTCGCGATAGGGCGATAAGAGGGAGGCGTGGAAGACCGGGTGGATCTTCCAAGTTTTCGGGAGGCAGAGTTGATATGTGATGGGAGATAAGACTTTTACGATAGTGAAGGGTCCTTCCCATTTGGGCGCAAACTTCGGGTTGATGATGTTGCGCTTCAAGTTCTTTGCTTCGAGCCATACTTTGTCCCCCCCCTTGAAGAGTTTGAAGCCTCGACGACTTCGGGAGCACATACTATAGTGAGTCACTCCCGATTGAATCGGACACCCGGCGTGTAAATCTCCTAAGTGTATCGGAGTGGCCAGTCGGGTGGGATGGTGTTTAATGACCCAATGGAATCTGACTGGCCGGAGTGGGAACACGAGTCAGATGGAATCGAGCGGGCCGATCAGTTGTGTAGTGTAGTGTGATTAATATAATTGAGTTGGCCATCGGGTGATCCATGGGATGATTGTCCGAATGAAGCATGTCGGCTGGTGATCGGGGTAAGTACGGGATCCTGATCTAATCGGGTAGGCCATTGTTCAGGGTGAGTGACTGGATCCCGATGTAATCAAGTGGG
>JBBPSB010000794.1:0-10984 GCA_038093375.1 Xerocomus brunneocitrinus
GGTTCAGTTACAAAAAATGCGGCGACAAACAAGAAAACGCGGCGAGAACTACAAAAAAACGCGGCAAGAACTACAAAAAACGCGGCGAGAACTTTTTTTGAATAAATGTGCAGATGTGACGCCATAGAAAACATTGGGGAAACACGGACTAGTGGCGATGGAGCAGATCAATTGCCAAACTACTTCAACTTGCACCTCTTCTACGTTTCGTTCCAACTAGGTCATAAATCCATCGCAGCGATGGGCAAAGGCCAGAAATCGTCTGCAACTTCTGGCACGCGGAAGAAGAACGCACGCAAGGCAGCCCAGGTTACACAGGAATCTGCATCCAATGTACCTCCCCCTTCCGAGCCTGTCCCTAAGCAGTCAAAATCAAAGGAAGGACAGAACGCTAAATTATCCAAGAGACAAGCCAGAGAGCACCGCAAAAAAGTCTACATTCCACCAACCAAGCCTGCCCCACCAGTGCTTGATCCACTCGATACCACTGGACTCGCTCATCTATTGCCGCCAGAGCTTGTCGTCGTTCTCAGGTCATTGGGGAAGAAGGATGCCATCACACGAGGGAAAGCGATAGAGGAACTTGACAAGTGGGTCGAAGACGCGATCAAAGAGGAGGCAGCGCGCGACCATGACCACGATCGATATGAGCAAGGGAGCGGAAAGGCAAATATGGTTGTTAAGATGCTACCGGTTTGGGTGTGTCTCTGGGATTACATCTGGCTTTTGGACGACTAACTTCCTTTGCAGTTCCATCGTGCTCCTGTGCTCTTCACCCACCCTGCGCGGCGCATTCGCTATCTCGCTGCTTCCCTCCACACCTCCCTTCTTCGTCTCGGTCCAGCACGCGAGGCCCTCTTTGCGTGGATCAGCGATGTCGCGTCTGGAGGTGAGATGGAGACACTCTTAGGGACATGGGCAATGCTTGCACACGACATTGATCGAGGGGTCACCACTGTTGGAATGAGGTCTTGGACAGACTTTATAACCACTGCTTCTAGTGCTCCTGGCACAGCCGCAAGTACTCAAGATGAACAGCGTACTCTTTTTCAACCGCCACCCACGCGATCTCAACCGAAGATCACTCTTGGCCCTCACCTTCTCATTTCCCTTCTCAGATTCGCTCATCACACTGTCCTCGATCCACAGGGCCTTCACACAATTTTGAATCCGGCTCCCGTCGTTAATCCCATAGTTCCCTCCTCTCAACAAGGCCACAAAGGCTCACCACAGGGCAAGAATGTACAGGGCAAAGGTATCGCTCAAACGAAGAAAGGGAGCACGTCACAACAGAAGAAAAGTGGTCGATACGTCCCACCTCCTTCTGACTCTCCGCTATCTGCATCTTCATCTGAGCGAACGACCAATGACAGTATTGGGGAAGAGAGTGATTCGGACCGAGCTGGGAGGCTAAGGGTGGGCGCTTTAGGCGTTGTCAGGTGGATTCTAGGTACGTTCAGTCTTGCTTTGTTTCGTAGTCGGTGGGACGTTCTTTTATCTGTTTTCTGCGTGTGCTGTCGGGTTATTGATGCAATTGGTTTAGAAAATTGGCCTGAAATCGATTCCGCATCCGCAACCAACCTTTCCATTATAACAGCTCTTCTATCGTCTCCCGCTTTTTGGTCTACTATTCATCCCGCAACTGTTCCCTCGTGCTCAAACTCGGCCAACGAGCAAATTTGTCCATTCTCCGTTGTCTCGTTCGGTCAAGGCCAGCCTCATGCTAGGCAAGCTGCGTGGGCACTTGTAGGATCTTTAATTGGTGCATTTAAAGGTTTGTTCATCTTTTTGTTGGCGTGTTCCTCGAAATACATGGTCCTCATAAAGCATAAATGACGTTTTCTGCAATAAGGCAAATTGTCAGGACCCTTGATTCGGATTTTAAGCACAGTCATACTACGTTCAGCATGGGTTGAAACCGATAGCGGCGTGCGGGCAGCATTAGGAGGTCCTTTGATCGTGTTTCTTAGAGGTACGATCTACATTTCTGGAGACCATTTGTCCGTGTGGTACCATTCACAGGTTCACAGACTATAGTCAAGGGTGGGCGGTTGACATGGAAAGTGCATCAAGGGGTTACAATAACCTTGATTCCGATGTCAAAGCCATTGACGGTGACGAATCTAGCTCCGGCTCGGAGACGGACTCGGAACCAGACTCTGAGGCAGAAATGGATAGTAATGGTGATGCCGCAGATGCTTCCATCAAGTTGCCTCCCAACGAACAGTTGGTATCTGAGGCTTACGCGGAATTCCTGCAATTCCTTGAACTAGGATGCTCTGGGTCTCCTGTAGAAGGTTATCCGTTGGTGTTAGTCATACTGGCTGGGATTCCTCCATCGGTATGGTTCACTCTGCATGCTTTGGATATGGCTTGAAAATGGACATTGTAGATCCTTCCTACCGCCCTCCCTCCGCCAGTCGATGACCAGGAGAGAAACCAACGCGGGCCCAATATCCACCCCATCTCCCAACTGTTTGCTTCCCTATGGGCTCCCCTTGATGCCAGCCTCCTCAGTAAACGAGCAGCAGCATTGTCATGGCTCAAGGCAGTCAGTGAATGCCTAGTCTTGATCGTTCGAAGAGGGGTGCACACGGAGACTGCAACCGCGCATGCGGATGAGGGCGCAAGCAGTCTCCTCGCATCCCAGTTTTCCCGTCTTTGGAGTGGAATAGTCACCAAGCGACTGCGGGTCGATGAGACTGATGCTGCTGGGGTCATAGCTCGTGCAGCAGAAAGACTTGGGAAGATCAGAGAAGGTGCGTTAATATTGGATCGTGGAGTTTTGCTGGCTTCTGTCAGGTAAAATTCCTGACAACGATTGCAGATCTTTTCGACGCGTCCTTTGACGTGTTCTGTTCAGCCATACTCGATTCAATCCATACCTCTCCTAACACATGTGACATAGCACCTACTTTCTTCCACTTCTTCACTTGTACGTTTTCATCAGACACTCATGCCGGTCAAAAGACACGAGCCGTAGTGGAAATTTACGCACGGAGAGTGATCGAGGCTCTCGAATCTGCCCTGGACACTTCGGAGCAGACGCTAATCGCGAACCCCGCCAATGACCCCCTCGCGGCGCTCGTGAAACTCATGGATACATTTGGGTCCTCCCTTTTTGATGACGGATCTCTTTCTTCTCGCATCGACGCCATATTCATCGCACACCCTGTACCACTTCTTCGTGTGTCGACACAAGGGGTATTGGCGTGCCTTCGACATCGATCCAAGTCCTCTGATCAATCACAAGGCGAGCTACAGACACAAGCCTTTTGGACGGAGCTTCTAGCTGCACTTGCATCACCTACGACAAATGCTGCTCTCTCGCTGTTGTCTCCTCTAGTTGGCGCCTCACTCCCGGCACATCTAAGAGGCGCGAGTCCAGAAATGGACGGACTGGTAGAACATCTAGTGAGCAGTGCAATTACAGCGGGTACGCAGGGAAATGAACAGGTAGTTGTGACGGGAGTGTTAGGTTCCCCAGGTAGCGTAATTGGATCTGACTCTTCTTGGTCCGTCACTGAAAGATCAAAATACAGAGCCATTCATTTCATCCAATTGTTTGGCCAAGATTGCTTCCATGCTTTTGAACAGCGTTACCACTTTTGCGGAGGCAAGAGTGAGGTTTGCTGGTATGTCCGCAAGTGAGCTAGATGAAGTTCTGCATCTAGTTGAGGTCAGCAATACTGTGGGACTAGTGAAGAAATTGGCCGATTCGGGTTATGAGTTTACTGAGGAAATTGGCGTGGAGCTCTATGCTGGGATATTCTTGCTGGGATACGTCATACCCCACGAGGGAGAAGCGTCTGGCAGTAAATGGGTAGAAGACGCAAAGGCACTTTGGAGCTCTTGGACTTCCAAAAGAGGCGATAGGGAGCAGCAAATGAGAGAAGTGGCTGGTAGTCTCGTGAAGGAGAAGTTGAAAAGTATCATTATCGACGACAAGGCTGACACGAGGTGGGTAGATACATCGTCTTCCATACTTCCTTTCATTAACCCGAATTCGAAACCCAGACCGGAATACATCATTCAGTGTATCACTCCCTCGCCTCCAGGGATCCACGTTAAACCCCTTAGAGACATTCTCCTGTCACGCGAAGAATTTGATGCTATGTTGGAGTCCCCTTCCCTCCCTTCCTCTACCACTTCTCCTAGCCTGGCGCTCCTCGACTCCGCACTCCCAACCTCTTCAGGCACTCTCACCCATACGAACTTGACGTGGAAAAAGTACACACGTGCCGTTTCTGCTCTGCTCACGTACCTCACTGCTTCACGTACTGACGCGCGGTCAAACCTTTGGGCGCTGCGTCACGTCCTTGTTCTCGGTTTCTACGCGAACGAATACCTGCGTGTGGAGGACGTACGAGACGGCCTTGGGTTATTTGATGTCACGAGGGACCATCTCAAGGATATCGTGGAGAAGGTCAAGTCACTGACGACCTATCTCCTGGGTCGCGCAGAGAATGACATACACGCCAACGTTATAAATGCCCTCACGAGTAGGAGTAGCGGATTCGCACCCGAAGATCGGAGTATCACGTCGTTTGTCATCTCTGTCGTTCGTCGTGCCAAAGAGAAAGACAGAGTGAGGGATGCAGTGGTGCTTGGCACCGTGCTGCAACATTTGTTCAGTGATGCCACGAAGGATGACGCTGACTTGTGGTTGACCCTAGCAAGAAAACTGGAAAAGACAGGTCAGTTCATGTCTCTGTTTGCGTTTGACATTTTAAGACCTCGTTTTAAATTCCTCCACTATTTTCTAGCTCCCCAGACCAGCATCATCATACTGGCTTCCATAGCCACTCATGCCTTGGAGCCTCCGAAACTCGACAGGTATCGTAACGAACTAGCTGCTTCACTCGTTGGCATTCGGCCCAGCGCAGCAGTCACTACCGGTCTTGTCACCTTGCGGCTACTGGCGGCCACGGCACCGGTCCCCGACTCCGACGTTATCTTCCTTCCGCAGCAGCGTGCCGTGAATGTGATGAAGGCGTGCCAAGCGTGGGTTTCTGCGGACGAATATGACGAAGATGGCGTTAATGAGGATGTAGAGAGCGCCATGACGCTGGTGTTTTTCCATCTCGCTCCGATCTTGCAGAATGTTCCTGGATCCCACTGGGACCTCATCTGGGATGTTATTGAGAACAACTTGGAGGTGCGTTGTGTATGTATGGTTCCAGCAGAGATGATGGCTGTTGACACTATATAGAATTGCTCGCTGGAAGACAGCGCAACGTTGACTACCCTTGGGAGGACGTTGAAACTCGGAATTGCCATCGACGATCTGGCATCGACGAACAAGCCCCTTCGTGCGGGATGGGATGAAAGGAAAACGACTGTGTTCAGACTCATCAGGCACTTGGTCTCAGTAAATACGAGTGAGTGATTAGTTCTTTACCTCCTGTCAATGCAGGCGCTATAACATGTAGACTCGATGCCCTATTCTGAACCCCGTGCGTTATGTCACGAGTTGGCTTTATCTATCATCCAAGACATGCCATCTACGATGATGAACGAGAACACTTTACCAAGCGTAAGATTGACACCTTTCCGCTCATTCACCATACCAACCCAGAAGATTACAGATGTGCCACCTACTGATTGACCAATCCCGGGAAGTCCAGCGAATGGGCTACCATTTACTCACCAATGCCGCTCGGAAGCGAACAGAGCACTATGTTATCGAGGCTGGTGTCGACACGGAAGATGTGGTGAAGCCAGAATTACCTCTTGAACTCCTCGCCATATTACAACAGAGCTTTAGTTCAGGGGAGTTACTTGACCTAGACGAACAGTCCGTCGCACGCAACAAGGAATTGTCTGGATATCTGCTTGCATGGATGATCGCATTTGATTTATTTGCTGATGCAGTGCGTATATGCTCTTTATGGTTCCGCAAGCAATCGATTCTAACCCGAAACGCAGTCGATGAAAGTTCGCTCAAGCTACTTCAATCACATGCGAAGCCTGGACATTATTTCTCGATGTTTCATCCCGAATATCTTTGACGTGCTTGGTTTGTTCAGTGGTGGAAAGCAGGTGTTCAAGTTGGATATGTGGACTGTCGACGAATTTCATCTGCAGAGTATGTAAAGACTTCTCTTTTCGGACTGGTATTCATGCCTCTATACAGCATTTGAACCAGAAAGTCCATTGAGCTTGCAACTCCTAGCTGCCCACCTTTATCATCGAGCTCTCCTCACCGTCCCAGCTCTAATTCGCTCGTGGATCTCGGGTTGTACTGACAAACAACTCCTTGCGCGCGTTGTCGACTACACGTCGTCATATCTCTCGCCAGGTATTATCAAGGCCGAACTGGCCCTGGTCAGACACCCGGATGCTTCGTCGGGACTCTCGACAACAGAAAACTTGACTGTCAAAGTTTCTCCCGCTTCTGGGGAAGTGACGGCGTCGTACACGGTTGATGACCAGGCACTCGAGCTCTCCATTCGAATGCCGAACGACTGGCCTTTGCACAGGCTCGAGGTGAGGGACACCAAGATGGTTGGTGTATCAGAGGACAAGTGGAGGGCTTGGATACTTGGAGTACAGCAGATCGTATGGCAACAGGTAGGCTCGATCGCCTCAATGAGTATCATGACTTAACGCACTCGCAAAAGAATGGCCGCATCGTGGATGGGATGACACTATTCGCAAAGAACGTGGTCCTTCACTTTTCAGGACAAGTGGACTGTGCGATATGTTACTCGTACGCTTTGAACTTCCTCCCTAGCTATTCCGTTACTTATCATCCCTCGTGTTCACAGTATTATTAGCGTGATGGACGCGACCTTGCCCCAGAAGCCATGTAAGACATGTAAGAACCGATTCCACGCTAGTTGTCTGTACAAGGCAAGTTTGTTTCAAATCATATCTCTCTCTTCCGAGGTCTTAACGGCGCACGGGATATACAGTGGTTTAAATCGAGCCATTCATCGAGTTGTCCGCTCTGTCGCTCTGACATTTTGTAGGCCGAGACATGGGTAAGTAGATCATGTGACTCCAATGCGCCCGTCTGTGATTCCAACCATGTATAGCAATCGAATATAGAGATACAGTATGTATTGATCTAGAATTGTCGTTAAAGTCTCCGTCTCCTCCTTCGCGAGATCGCTTTTCCGAGTTGCAAGTGGTACGTGACGCATGACAGTTAAGGAGTCGCCGTGACTAGTATGTCACAATTAGACAAACCTTGAAATCCTCGAGCTCGTCGTAAGGTAGCCGTTCTATCACAACAAGCCAGACTACGTAACAACGTTCTGAGGAAGGATCCATGGTTCTCTGTCAAATAACCTGGAACGACTCAATAACCTGGAACGACTCATTTTTACCAAATATCACGTTTTGTCATGGCCGCGGTGGTTCTCTGGCAAGGCCGTCCGCTACTAGGAGGCTGTTCGGCGTCGTCCAAGCACCTCATGAAGCCATTTGATATGGAACTCCGCATATGAATGAATGACCGCGGTTTAGAGGGACGGACGTGTCTATGGGCACTTATCTCGCAGTAGACGATCCGGGATGCAGGGACAAATGTCCTAGTGTCAACTGAGGTCATTTAGCCAGTAAGCTCAAGAGCTTGGCCAAACTTCAAGTAGGATGAACGGGTATACCATCTACCGGATTATTAAAGGGGTGCGGGCGGTAGGAAGCTATGTAACCCGGATCTTCTTACCGTACTCACTCGCGCCGTTACAGGTTTAGGGGGCGTGGTTCAGCCACTCTCCTCAATGAGATAGCCTGATGCCACTTTGACATTGTTGGGTCCCACCTTGAAACTTTCATTTTAACCTGCAGTAGACTTACGAATTTTCCTTGCCCATTTCTGGACTAGGAAGAGGAGTAGTTGCTAAAAATATCACGCGAGAGCTCGGGTAGATGTTGCAAGTACTTCACACGGCTCGAACCATCGCGGCGTATCGAGCTGACAGCAACCACCATAAATAGAACACGACAGCTTTGGATGCCTTGACATTTTTCTCAGGAACATCAAGAATCAGGCTGCTGCTGACAGTGCGGTAGCTAATAATCCAAAGTGGTGGGTAAGTAACTGCCAATATTCACCAGATTCCTGATTATCCCCGCGTTTCATCCATGCGTTCCTGGTCAGTCACGGGCATTTGTTACTTTGCATTAGCTAATATCGAATACAGAGAGTCACTGCTTTTGCCATTCAGCAAGTGTTTTTAGGACAACTTCTCTTTACTCGAAATCGATTATCTGCAACCCGAGCCTTTCTGTCTTTCGTCGTGGCTTAAAACCGATCTGCTTGCCCTGATCCCTTGTGCAATGTGTCATATGGAGTGTACAGCCTGACTTAACATCATGCATCAAATATTGATTGATAATGCGAGGTTGTCACTGTTTCTGGTTTATGATCCCGAGAATTGAACGTGGATACTAGCAGGACTACAGGGACTTCGACTTCTTCGCGTTTTGCTTATATAATCTTCATGTTACCATCGATGAAATCGATGAAACTCGATGTCCGTCGGCTAGTAACTTTCAGTTTGAGAGTTGAGGTAAGTACAGTTGCAGCCCTCTTACCGGGTTTCTCGGCGTTGTCCAGTTGCAATCGTACTGGTCTAATAAGGCTCAGACTAAGTGGTTGTACCAGCGACTTTGCTCAGCATGACAGCTGACATTCAAGGCTCAATCTGAAGTGAGAGGCAAAAACGAGCTAACCAACAGGATGCGCCAGCACCTCCGAGTCCCAGGGTCATTTTATGTGGCAAGTACCGCTGCCATCATCATGCCATCATGTGTCTCTGATGAAACATTCTCCTCATATAGTATGCCTATACACGGTAGTTCTACTATGAATACCATATACTTACCACCTGAATGTTGTTAACATGAGGGTGCTCAAAATCCAGGTGCATTGATCCGCGAGGCACAAACCTATGTCTAGCAGCCTCGGACGCTCGGAATTGCAACGTCCACTGCTGTCATGCCGTCTACATGTTTACAAGCCCTTGAGGTTCGCGATGAGCGATATGAATAAAACGACGTAACAGCGTAACGGCGTAACGGCGCACAGATAGCGGACTTAGATGGTTGTTCTCCCCAGGGTCTTTATCCGACTAAATGGTGAGTACATATATACCCGCGGATTAGCACACGCCCCACCCTCCTCCAGTACACAAAGTCGGACCATAGCATCTCGCTGGTGTCAGACTTTACACTCGCACGATATGAATGACCTCGGCGAACTCAAGGAAGGAGAGTTGTCGCCGTCCGAGCTTGTTGTGTTAGACAGCACTGTCTGGAAGAAGCTTGACAAATGGTTGCTTCCATTAAGCACTAGCTTGTTTGTGCTTTCTGTTGTGGTATGCATTTGGCCATGATTTCATCCACGATATGCTTCAAGCATGGATGCTATCTAGGACTGGGGCAACATTGCGAACTCCCGTGTGGCTGGCTTGCAGCAATCGCTCGGGATGTCAAATTATCAGGTACGTCGAATGCTCCAAATGATCCACTCCGCTTACCCGTTCATAGTTCACCATCGCTTTGACGGCAACTTATGTGTGCGTGCACAAACATTTGTGGCATTCGCCATCGGTTGACCATGTACCAGATCTTACATCATCACCGAGTTCCCAGCCACCTTGCTCTTGAAGGTAAGTCACAACATCACTGATGATGCAACTAACCATATCTCTTGAAAACATAGCATGTAGGGCCTGATATTATGCTTCCCTCTATGGTCATGTTGTGGGGTGCAATTTCTGCCATACAAGGTAAGCTGTGATCATGCTTTCTAGGTCTCGGGCATTGTTCATAGGGAGTTAAGGGCTTGTCGTCAACCCTTCTGCATTGATAGTATGCCGATTTTTCCTTGGGATGGCTGAAGGTTCGTATGTTCCGGGACATCATTTTCTCTATTCATCATGAAGCCAGGTGGTATTTTCCCTGGGATTGTTCTATACCTTTCTCTTTTCTACCCACGAAAAAAGCTGCAATTACGGTATGCATGGAACCGGTATCGCAAACATATCTGACCTTCCTTTTAGGATTTCAGCGTTCTTTGCAACTACATCTTTATGCGGTGTATTCTCTGGCCTGCTGGCCGCTGCCATTGGCCAGATTAGCGGAAAGGGTGGTAAGCCCGGATGGGCCTGGATATTCATACTGGTAATTGTTCACCAGAAGTTTTCTAAGATACGCTCATCAATCTTGACAGGAAGGCATATTCACCGTCATGTTTGGCATGGTGTCCTTTTTCCTTCTCCCTCGCTCACCAAATAAGGCACGTTTCTTGACGGAGAAAGAACGATTGTACATTATTGCCACTTTGAAACGCGCCGGTTCTGTGTCAGAAGATGAGCGCAAGGACAGCTTTAGTTGGACGGAAGTCATCAATTCGGCCAAGTCTCCGCACGTTTGGTTCCTTGCTGTCGTTGTCTTCTTCAGTGGTAATGTGCTTGCCGTCCCAGCTTCTCCTTGACTGACAATGATATTTTTAGGCACGATACTGTTTGGTATTGCTTAGTGAGTATTCCATCTATTATTTTTTGTGGTGTTGACACCCGTAGCTTTGAACCAACGATCGTCGCTGGCCTCGGATACAGCAGCAATCAAGCTCAGCTCATGAGCGTGCCTCCTTTTGCCGTTACCTTTGCTTGTGCGTATTTTGATCCCGGAAGAATTTTCAGACATTTATCATATCGCACAAAGTGTCACTCATCACCGGCGTCATTTCCGACCGTTACCAGTGTCGTGGATACACAGTAATTGCTCTTTCTTTTCTGCAACTGGCCGGTTTCACTATGTTTTATGGTATCTGGATCTGTCCTCTATGAAGATGTTTGATCTGATGCATGTGTATATCTAGCGAGCAGCTCGAGCCGTGTCCGCTACGCATCTCTTTTCTTATCCGTCTCCGGCACGTTTTGCGGAGCGCCTACTCTGACCACATGGATCTTGAACAACAGTGCGCCACACACCCGACGGGCAACCGCTATAGCCGTGGCTTCTGTTA
>JBBPSB010000795.1:0-10981 GCA_038093375.1 Xerocomus brunneocitrinus
GCTGTCACATAATTCCCAAGGAGCCTACAGTTATATGATCTTATAAGGTAATTACACAATTTTTATACATTCGAGGTCTTACCTTGGCCTTATATGATCTTATAAGATAATCGTGAAAACTGTGATGGCGAAACTTTGATGTTCGGATTAGAAGTTGGCATGGCTGCAACCCAGCTTTACCGGAAACGTTCCACACGAGGGACCTGACACTGCTGAACACTCACAAGGAAATATTGTGCTCTTGGAC
This sequence comes from Xerocomus brunneocitrinus, assembly GCA_038093375.1. Taxonomy (NCBI): domain Eukaryota; kingdom Fungi; phylum Basidiomycota; class Agaricomycetes; order Boletales; family Boletaceae; genus Xerocomus; species Xerocomus brunneocitrinus. The sequence goes on from JBBPSB010000795.1 coordinate 248, forward strand.
CAGGTCCGACATGACGCGTGCCATTTTTATAAGTACTTGCTGTAGAGGCGAGCACGCGACACTCACGCCCTTGAGTGCAGGTTCTCACCATGCGTCGTTTTTGTTTCAACTACAATGAGCTGCTGTCTTAGTATCCGAAAGCACAGACCATCACCGGCACCCAGTACCCTCGTTCTGGTTGTATGTTTCGAGGCGTAGTTCCTGGTTTACCTACTGACGCATTTTATAGCAAAGCATTTTTAACGGCAATCACACATGTGCGGAACAGGTGCATGGAAACGAGGAAGCGCCTGGACCCTCCTTCCTGGGTCCTTTAGTGGAGGAGAGCGAACAGATGGTTATTACAAGTACGAAATCTACTATTTCTATATACTCTGAAAACGTTGCTAATGACAAGGTAGCTATCCGGGCAAAGAATGTCACTTCTAATTCCGGAAGAATTCCCGCTGGCTTTTACGCCGTCGTACACCACAGTGACCTTGAATGGAGAACCGAAACCAAGTGCCCATCAATAGATGACAGTGTGGCAGAATGGGTCGAGCCAATCCCCATGTGCGATCATTTCTCTCCTCCATTAAAGTTACTCCTAACAGTGTCCGCAGACCGTCTAATCTCTCTGCCACCGCTTCTCTCACGATCCATGCATCATTTGAATTCCAGCCCGTATTGGGCAGCGGGGAGCAATTGCAGGAGCTAACAATTTCCGTGGAGCAATTACTGGATCACAGCGCAACTGACCTTCGTGAGTGAGACAAGATCACAGGTGCGGGTTGAGCGCTTACACCATAGTAGCGTATAATTTCTTCGTAGATGGCGATGTAACATCTCCTTGTTCATCCATTTCCATCACCACCGAACGTCGTAAGCACAGTGATTCGTCACCGTTGAGAGTGTTTGAACCTTATCCAGTAAGTAAGTGATATCTATCGACAGCATCTGGGTTTATCAGGATATGTCTACAGTCAGCCACGCAAACACAAGGCCAAGTAGAATATGCAACAAACGATGGCCACAGTACTCTCTCACGTTACCGGAAGGGTGGAGAAACACGGGATATTAAACATGCTATTGAGCAGTTTGAGCTTGCGCTAGATATTTGTCCGGCAGACCATCCTTGCCGCGCAGCTGCTCAGTCAAACTTGGTGATGGCAAAGTTTGTCCACTGTGAGCTCGACGACATTGTCCCTTCCCTCGACATTCCGCTTACGCTGTATCGCGATTCACTTTCTCTCCGTCCTGTTGGACACCCCGATCGACCTTCTACGTTGATCCAATTGGCCAAGGTTTATCTGGCACGATTCGGGAAGAGGCGAGACGAGGTCGATGCATCAGAGGCTGAGGTACTTCTGCATGAGGCGATAGATCTCAGTTCTGCAGGGACTCCTGAGCGCGAAGCCGCAATGTCAGTACTCCGTTTGCACAGAGAACGTAAAATGGAGCCACCTCGGTCCGGTGACAAGCCATCCATGGAGCAGGATCCAGCTTCAGGACTAACTGTCGTGGAGGCGTGGGGTTTAAGTATCCAGTCTTTGGGCCGCTACGAATCGGTTGGTGATATAGCCGACCTCGAACAAGCAATCTCACTTCTCAAGGCATCTATCAGCTGCATGTCGGCTTCTGATCACTGGTACCTTGTATGGCTAACGAATCTTGGTACTGCCTTGCGATATCGATTCAGCCACCTTGGGGACCCTAATGACCTCGAAGCAGCAATTTTGAGGCAACGGCACGCTGTCGATCTTGCTACTGATGATCACCCTGACAAGCACATGTATCTGAACTTCCTCAGCACTTCACTCGAAACTCTTTTCTTAGCACTCTGGAGACCTGAATGACCTCGAGGACGCAATTTCGAGGCGACGAGAAGCTACTAATCTCATACTTTATGATCACCCTGACAAATTCGTCAGTCTGGTACACCTCGGAACTTCCTTGGCCGTTCGTTTCGAATGCCTCGGAGAGGTGGGCGACCTCGAGGAAGCAATTTCAAGGCGACGGCACGTTGTCGACCTTGCTCCTGTCGGTTATCCTGACACGCCTGATTATCTTAACAAACTTGGTTATGTACTCATCGCTCGTTTCGAACACTTCGGAGTGCTCCGTGATCTCGAGGAGGCGGTTTTGAGGCTGCGGGATGCTGTCGCCATTACCCCCCATGGTCACCCCGACAAGCACACTTATCAGGGCCACCTTGGTCTCTCACTCCTAACCCGTTTTCAATGCCTCAGAGAGCTGAAGGACCTTGAAGAAGCGATTTTGTGGCAGCGGGGTGCTGTTGATCTGGCCCCCGATGGGCATCCTCACAAGCTCTTTAGTCTGGGCAACCTCGGTAGCTCCTTGGCCGCTCGCTTCGAGCGCTTGGGGGAACTGGATAATCTTGAAGAAGCAATTTCAAGGAAACGGCATGCAGTTGATCTTTCCCCTGACGATCACCCTGACAAGCCCAACCATCTCTACAGTCTTGGGACCTCACTCAAAAAGCGCTTTGTGCGCCTCGGGGATCTAAGGGACCTCGAGGAAGCAATTTTAAGGCTACGGGACGCTGTTGCCCTTGTGCCTGACGGTCACCCGGACACGCGCCGCATACTGAGCAGCCTTGGGACCGCTCTCCGAGCTCGTTTTGAGCGCCTTGGAGAACCGAGCAACCTCAAGAAACCATATTGCGGCAACGAAATGCTGTTGACCTCACACCGGATGGAAACCGCCGAAAGGCCACATATCTAAATAGTCTCGGCAACTCCTTAGCCACTTGTTTTGAGCACTTTGGAGAATTGAACGACCTTGAGGAAGCGATTTCGAGGCAACAGAGCGCTGTCACCCTCACCCCTGATGGATACCCTGACAAGGCCACCTATCTGATCAACCTCGGCAGCTCCTTCCTCTCACGTTTCAGGCGCTTCGGGGAGCTGGGTGACCTCGAGGAGGCAATTTCGAGACAACGAGATGCTGTAAACCTTACCCCGGATAGTCACCCTGATAGACTCAATCACCTCAATACCCTTGGCATCTCACTCAAAAGTCGCTTTGGGCGCATCGGAGATCTAAATGACCTCGAGGAAGCAATTTTGATGCAACGCAATGCTGTTGCCCTTGCCTCTGACGGACACCCTCGTAGGCCCATGAATATGTGTAACCTTGGTGATTCCTTGGTCACTCGTTTTGAGCGCCTCGGCACGCTGAGTGACCTTCAGGAAGCAATTTCCTGCCACAGGGGCGCTGTTAATTTTATCCCGGATGATCACCCTGACAAGCCAACATGTCTGAACAGACTCGGATCTTCACTCTCAGCTCGTTTCGCGCGCCTCGGAGAGTCGAGTGACCTTGAGGAATCAATTTCGATGCAACAAGGCGCCCTCGAGCTCACGCTTGATGGACCTGACAAAGTCGTTTATTTGAACGGCCTTAGCATCCTATTGAGGACTCGCTCCAAGCACAGCGGAGATCTGAGTGACCTAGATGATGCGATTTTGCGGCAACAGCATGCCGCTAACCTCATCCCCGATCACCACCCAGATAGGTATATGTTACTGAATAACCTGGGTAACTGCTTTATCACCCGCTTTGAACTCTTCGGAGAGCCAAGTGATCTGGAAGATGCAGTTTCTAGCCATCAAGGTGCTGTTGACCTTATCCCCAATGGCCACCTTGACAGGCCGGGGTCACTGGTCAACCTGGGAAATAGCTTGAACATTCGTTTTGAACGCATCGGGGAGCTGGGTATCCTCGAAGCAGCAATCTCAAGGCAACAGGATGCTGTCATTCTTACCCCTGATGGACACCCTGACAAGCCTATCCGTCAGTACTATCTCGGTAGCTCTTTCTTCGCCCGTTTCGAGCGCCTCAGAGAGTCAAGCGATCTAGAAAAGGCAATTTCACTGTATTCACATGCCGCATGTGCCTCCACAGGTCCTATCACCCATCGATTCCTTGCATCACGACAATGGGTTTCCTCTGCTCGTGTTCCAAAACACCACTCCCTCCTTCAAGCATATTCTGTTGTCATTTCTCTCCTGCCACAGTGTAGAATACTCTGTAGGAACTCAGTAAACACTATGTATATTAGTCTAGATACTAGACATACCTGTAGGAACTCAGTAAACACTAAAGAACCTACAGTACAGAAAGAGACTCTAAGTAGTCCGCTCTAAGCTTATGTAATCATTACCATAAATGGAATATAAACTCCAACACACAGCTCGCATGGATTGGCCTTTCTCTTCCACATCGTTACCGGGAACTCGCCGTGGGTGCTGGTGTGGTCCGCGAAGCGGCTGCAGTAGCTTTGGAATCAGGATACCTAGAAACGGCCGTTGAATGGCTTGAGCAAGGATGCTCAATAGTCTGGGAGGGACTGTCTCAGCTTCGCAGCTCTCACGATGAGTTGTCCTCCGCCTATCCGGATCTCGCCCACAGACTTCAGGAACTATCTGCTGCATTAGAGCATGCTAGTGCTACCCGTGAAAAATCAGATTTGCACCATGCTCCAGGGGTGGAGCATCGTGAGTCCTTGCAACAAGAGGCTGACAGACACCGTACGCTCGCAATCGAGCGAGACGAAATACTGCAGGACATTCGGGCTTTGCCCGGCTTCGAGGGATTTCTCCTCCGAAAGGAGTTCTCTCAGCTTCGTGCTTCGGCACACTCTGGTCCGGTAGTTATTCTCAACGCTGCAGGATCCCGCTGCGATGCATTGATTGTTCTCGCTGATGTGGATCATGTAATTCATGTGCCGCTCCCTAATTTCACTTTCAAGAGATCCAGGGAACTTCAGACTTCCCTGAAAAGTTTTATTCGTCGTGCTCAGGATCGTATTAGCATGCCCTGTGGTGCCTGGGATGGGCGGCCCATACCCGAAGAAAACATTGGCCCATGGAACTCCATCTTGTCTCCTCTGTGGAAATGTGTCGTCAAACCGGTCCTCGATGTCTTGGCATTCTCGGTGTGTGACATTCTTACCGGTCTTCACAGCCCATTCATTCGTGGCTTTGAACAGAGTCCTGGAGAGCTATCACGCATTTTCTGGTGTCCAACCGGGCCGTTTACATTTCTTCCTATCCACGCAGCTGGTTTCTATGATACATACCATTCACAACCTGGTCACAAAATCTATGATTTCGTCGTTTCGTCATATGTCCCGACTCTCAGCATTCTTGCCCCTTCACTGAAACCTGATGCCCCTTTGAACGGGAACCTCCACCTTCTCGCTGTCTGTCAGCCACCCACAGATGGCCTACGCAAACTTCCGGGTGTCGACACCGAGTTGGAACACATCAGGACGGTGATCAAGAATTCCCCATCCGCCCGAATGACTCTGACAGAGACCTCTTCTGGCACGGTTGAAGAGGTACTTGCATCAATGAAGGAGGCAGACTGGGTCCATTTTTCTTGCCACGGAATTCAAGATGATGTTGACCCCACTAAAAGTGGACTGTGTCTCGCGGATAGGCGCCGCCTGAAACTCTCAGATGCGATCTCGTTGTCACGTCCCCGCGGAGGACTCGCCTTTCTCTCCGCGTGCCAGACAGCGATGGGCGATACGGATCTCCCTGACGAGGCGATTCACATCGCAGCAGGAATGTTGTTTGCGGGTTATGGAGGGGTGGTTGGTACGATGTGGTCGATCAGCGACAAGCTTGCACCTGATGTGGCAAAGGACGTATACGAACAACTGTTTCAAAATGGCACAACACCCGATTATCAGCAGGCTGCACGAGCACTCCAAGATGCTGTTGGACGGCTTCGGGACGGTAAAGTATCATTTAAAGATTGGCTTCCATTCATCCATGTTGGTCTTTGAATGTTTGGGGTTGTTCATAACTTTTTATTTAATTTTGCTTACACACATTGGGTTTCCTGATTCTGTCTGTGTACATCATTCCATGCTGTTGTATGATAGTCTCAGGCTCCAACCCACTTCGCAGCACTACAGCCCTTCTACTTCCCCTCGAGAAACCCTACCGCCAATCTGCCCCGGGTGAGTGCCGAGATGCAGACATTGGACAGGCTTGCCGGCATCAGGTTTGTTTTAACTATGGCCAGTCACAGCGGATTCGAAATGTGGTATCAAGGAGAAAAACGTCGAATCGCAGAAAAACTTTGAAGTGATCTTATCTCGATTCGTTTTGTGACATCAAAGCACTTGCTGATCGCGAGGACCAATGCGAGGACGCGGAATCCCAAACTTTGCGTTTTCTGATTGGTTAAAATTGAGAGTGGCGTGAGAATCTGATCGGCGATAGCTTTTACCAGTCCTTCGACGGTTTGCCTCTCAACGCGGCAACCTCATGGACCTGGTATGAGACGACAATGAGCTCGATAATGACAGGGGTGAACATGTGATAGTCGAGCCCGTCGTCATCTCAGCTGTGGGACACTGTTTCCTACAGTCGATCACTCACCCTTCAAGCGGCGCGATAGATCGCTCTGGATATCCTACCTTCACCGTCAATCATTTCAACGATCCCTTCACTTACTCATCCGAAGGCTTCCTCGAACGCAACTTGAACGCCCTAACCTGGACTTCGTGTCTCTTCTTCGTGGCACCAGTCTTGGTTTTTCCAATGCTGCAGAGGTGTCAGATCGACCAATCCATTCATCAAGGGTTTGTTTTCCGGCAAAGCCATCGCAACCCAAGTCCACCCTAAGAACGAAGACACCATCGTGTCCACGTAAAAAACCGCATGTCGCCCTCGTATCCAACACATCACTGTTCCAGCATTGGGATCTCTACGTTGATGGATATGACGACCGCAAATCCTTCCGCTCGGACGACTTCGACAACAGGAGCCGACTAACATCTAACCGGGAAGACACCAATTTCAACTACGCCTCCGAGTCGTATGCGCCCTCCAGGAACATGTTCTAAAACACGGACAAGGAAGGACTGATGGCGAAGGAGGCACTGTCAGTGGGCGAGATCATGGAGAATGAGAGGACGGAGGTCATCAAGGAAACATCGGCGTGCTGCCGCTGGGTGCTGCTGTGCTGGCTCCTCACCTGGTGGCGTACAGCTCAGCAACATGGTTTGGTCCCGTTGCAAGTAATGGTTTCGCTTACGGCGCTGCTTCGTTCGTAAGTCGAGCGGGAAACAATTATTAAACAATTCCAAGAAGAAGTCGTGCAAGTTCCACGAATAGGGATCGCCCGCCACCTCTTGGACTTGCACGTAAAATTTGTATGCCCTCCCAGTAAGGAAGCCGGACAGGACGAATACCTATCGGGATTCATCGACATTCCCCGCTTCAACGTAGGCTGCTCCTTTGGTAAGGAATGGATGGTATGCCCACGAGTCAGGCGAACCGTCGTACTTGTTGGGAGGAATGGGGCCCAGTCTTCCATACCATGTCCTATCCCTCTTATTCCGTCTAGGTGCTCTCTTCCTAGAGCGATGTCGCGATCCCGATCTGGATCGCCTTTTCCTTTTTCTGCTACCCTTCTGGAGTCGCTTCCGACGTCGAGAACCTCGGTGGTTTCAGGATGAAGTCGAGGACTTGCTGGGGTCATCGCTCGACGGCGAACTTGGGCTCTCTCCTCCGGGTAAACTCTGGAATTCAAGCTCAAGTATCCGCCACCCTCTGAGTCCCTTCCAGATCTATTTATTCTTTGGATGCACCCTAGAGCCTTACCCAGATACTAGTTGTAACAAACTCGGTTCTATTACTAGAAACCGAGTTTGTTACACCTACATCATCCGTCACGCCGCTATCAGCGTGTTTCGAAGGAGCAATCTCCCGATGTGGTTTAGGCAGCGCCTCGGAATCGGGAGATTTTTGTTGTGCCATCCTGTAGAGAGAAGTAGAGCTCGGGTACTTTTTCGGAACATTTCGAATTGTCTTGTTCAGAAAGGACACGTGCTGAAGGCAGCCAAAGACCAATAATACTTGGCATTCCTGCCAGGGTGACAAGTGTAGCATACTCGCTGTCATGCCAGAACTTGATGACATCCAGCGAGCGATGGAAACAGGTAATCCCATGTGACGCCTGGTCGTGTGCGTCGAACCAAGGAAGAAGTGGTCCTTCAAGACACGACATAATCACCTCGACCAGATATCCTTCCTGTTCATCTTCAATTGTCTCATCCGCCAGATGACACGTATTAATAAAGGTGACCTCCTTCGTCTATTTTTTTTCTTGGAGTGTTTGTGGTTTCACGGACGGCGACGGCTTTGCAGGGCCTTGCATCACCATCGATGTGTCTCTAGGGACAGAAAAGGTGGGAGCTACGTAACCTCACTGATACGGCGAAGGACAATTGCTTGGGCGCCAATTTCTGAAATGAAGGGTCAGGGTCGGTGACCGCGTATTACTATTATCTCCGCGCCCCACCTCCATAAATGACGGGATCTTGGACCAAGCTTGTCCAACTGACCATACGGTAATGCTCCAGCGTCGGTTCACCCTCGAACCTGACACAGACTACCCACTATACGTTACTGCCAAACAATACTGGCGGCCAGAATTCGAGGTCGACTGGCGTCACCCGGACGCGCTTACACTCGTCCTCCTACACTCTACTAGTTTTCACAAAGAAACGTTAGAGCCTACTCTGCGGGATCTCTTCGAGGACATACTCAAGTACCAAAGTCACCACACCGCTCCAAGGATCAAGTCTGCATGGGTCATCGAGTGCCCCAATCACGGCGAATCCGCCGCACTAAACGTTCACGCCCTCCAACGTCCCCCGTTTCACCGTAATTGTGAGTCTACACGCTCTCCAAGTTCCCTCGCCTGACAGGCCCGGTCGTGTCCAGTCGGATGCAAGAAATATGCCGACGCAGTACATCGCTTCATGCGACGCGGCCCAGTCGACTTTGACCGCGAAAAACTCGTTGGGATTGGCCATTCGCTCGGAGGCGTGGGCATGTCCGTTTGACTCCGATGATGTACACACTCATTTTTATATTCAACGGGCATCCCAGATCGATTCTGCCGACGCTTCCACCTGCGTTCCGTTTCTGTGCCTTGGTCCTCATCGAGCCTCTGTTGAGTCCCGAAGGGATAGAGAAGTTGCGGGATTTGCAGGTTAACCTTATCAATGGCGCATATGAGCGACGTGACGCGTGGCCCAGTCGACAGAGCGCGTTGCAATATTTTCGCGAGAGAACGGAATGGGACCCGAGGGTCTTGGACAGCTACGTGGTAATTCATTTACTGTACCAGTGACGTGTATCATGACTGAACTGGTCTTTTTCAGCAATACGGACTAAGGCCGTGCGAAGGAGCTGACGATGAAATGGAGAACCATGCAGTGACCTTGGCGTGCTCACGAGAAGAGGAAGCGGTGAGCGTTCTCGTTTTTTGTATGACTTGATGTGTCTCACCTCCCCTAGACCATGTACGGGGACATGACTGGGTCTCAGCGGGGCATCGAATCGTTGAATAAGCTGTCTGCAACGATACCTATTGGGGTGATTTTTGGTGACAAGAACGATTACATGTAAGTACATACACGTGGCCCAGTGGTTTGGAAGTAATGACAATGCGTCACAGACCTCGCCGCGTGCAAGACGCTCTTGTAGACCCGGCATCGGGACGATGTATTCAGGCGGTAAGTCGCATGAAAGGAGTGGGGCACTTGGTTTGTTTGGATACATTCCAGACCTGATTTTTTTTGCTGATCTTGCCTCCCAGATACCTCAACATATACCGGCCGAGTTGAGTCGAGTTCTTCTAGCAGTCTTGTGCAGACTTGTTACTCCCAATGATGCTCCAAGCAAGCTCTGACTGAGGGGGAGATTTACAGATAATATAGACGAGGTTTTATGCACCTTGGTGTCTGCTCTATTGCATACACATCATATCGTAGTACTATGACGCATTTCCCTAATGACAGCTCTTTATAGTTAGTGGTACTCGTGAGAAACGGCGTCTACGCTCATCCATCCCAAGTCTTTTCCAATCACCACTGCCAGAACAATCTATGGCCACCGATTTCTGGGCAAGTTCACATTAGTGCGCGGGTTGGGTCAGATCCTCACGCAGAAATTAGCTCACGGGGCCCTAGCAAGCGCTGGATCGTCGACCGATCAACACTCCATCAAGCTCGCGCCGACGACCTTCAATACGTCGATGACCCTGAATACTTTACGTTCTTTTCCATCTTTTTCGCCAATGGTGCGTCGAATATGTCTTTTGTTCTGCATGCCATCCTAAGTAAACACACTGAAAACCTTGTCGACAGTCATCACAAAGCTGGGCAAGAAGTTGAATTTTCGACAACGTGTGATTGCAACGGCCATCGTCTTCTTTCGTAGGTTTTACATCAAGAACGCGTACTGCGAAACCGACCCGTTCACTGTTATCGCCGCATGCTGTTACGTCGCTGGCAAAGCAGAAGAGTCGCCCGCGCACATCAAAAACGTTGTTGCAGAAGCCCGTTTGTTGTTCAGCCGTGCGTCTCGTCTGTCGTATGCCCAGTTTTCGCATCTGAAACAATCGCCGTTGGGTAATAGAGCAGCCCTTTGGAGTCAAGTCTTTTCAGTCTGATAACTCAAAGTTGGCAGAGATGGAGTTTTATCTCGTCGCCGATCTGGAATGCGACTTGACCGTCTTTCATCCGTACCGGACGCTCATCGCGCTGTGCAAAATGGAAGGCACGAACGAGTCGGCGACCGAGGCGGGGGAGGTGGGCGCCGAGATGGACGACGGGCCACGATACTGGGGTACAGGCGAGGGACAGCTAGAGCTGAGCGATGACGCACGCCAGCTCGCATGGTACGGTCCCTCTTTGCGTGG
>JBBPSB010000796.1:0-10937 GCA_038093375.1 Xerocomus brunneocitrinus
TGTACTTTATGGACGAGATCGATGCTGCGCTCGATTTCCGGAACGTGTCCATCGTCGCTAATTACATCAAGGATCGGACCAAGAACGCCCAGTTTATCATCATTTCGTTGAGGTACGTAGATGACCTTGCTATCAACATCCCCGTTCCATGATCCTGAGCATGAATTTCATAGAAACGACATGTTTGAACTGAGTCATCGACTCATTGGGATTTACAAGACTGCAAATGTGACTCAAAGTATGGCTACTATCTTTCTGCTGTGTTTTATTCGGTCGAGGTGCTGACATGTATGTTAGGTATCGCGATCGACAATCATATTCTCGTTCCGACCAGGAGTTTGCCGCTGACGACATCTATGGCACGACATGCAGTGTCCTCGCAAGTGTCCTAGCCAAGCTTTCATGCTGCTCTGTGTTTTTTATATAATTCGTTGCATGTGGTGTGTACTACTAGGTAGCAATGGCTGTAATAAATACTCTGATTCTTGGGATGTGTTGTACTTAGTCCAGCCATTGAAGTGACCAGTTGTTGAACTGAATGTCAATATTATTGATTTTGGATTGTGCCAGAATCGAAGGGCAACGCCGCAGGCCAGGATCGACATCCTGATGAGTCATATGTGACTCCGGTACGTCGGAAACTTTCATAATCCATAAATCATACCTGCTTACTTTGAGAGACTGGCTTGCGCAATCGCGAAAACGGAGGCATCTGCCTCTGGGGAGAGACAGTAGTACGTTTTTAGATATGACTACTGCAGCATCGTCCGCAGTCTCAGATCTGCTTCTCTTCCAACACGTGGAGTTGCATCCTTCACCTTGTGATGCTTGTACTCGAACCCGGTCACCAAAAGATGCGCATCGCGATGGTAGACGGCGCCAAGCTTGTTCTTATGGCACTTGGACTGCCTCCATGACAATCAATGTCGCTGATCGACGTGTTTTTGAGCTCCGCTTCGACGCCCCGTGTTCTCGCCTACGAGTCTGCCGCTGGTTAGCTTGTGCCGGGGCGACAGGTAAGCAGAACGTGCAATTTAATGGATGACTACGCAACGTTTGGAGCAGATAAAAGGGCCACGTCCCAGGTCGAGAAACGCCATCGACCTATTACATTCTCAATACATCTTCCCTCACCACAATGTCAGATTCTCGTGTTTGGCTCAGTGGGTCTCATTTTCTTTGGTCCACTCGCAGCTCTGATCTGTGTGCACTAGTCACCGGTACCTCCTCCGGCATCGGCCAAGCCACCGTTAGGGAGGCGATTGCAGATGGCGACCGCGTCGCCGCTATCACACGCAAAGCATCCAGTGTCTCTGTGCTCACTGAAGCCTACCCTTCCGATAAACTTCTCGTCGTCGAATACGACGTCGGAAACCCCTCTGACAGCGTCGAAGCACTCTTTGAAAAGGTCCACAAGCACTTTGGCCGCATTGACATCATTGTCAACAATGCTGGATACGGACTGAACAGCGTCGTCGAGGGTACCACCGATGAAGAAGCTCGGAACCAATTTGAGGTGAACTTTTGGGGTGCCGTTCGTATCAGTCGCGAGGTGCGTACTTGCATTAGTTCAACGAATTGGTGTCACTGATCACGATGCCAGGCTGTCAAGTACTTTCGCGAACACAACACACCCGCTGGCCGCATTCTCAACGTCTCCTCTGTCTGTGGATTCAGAGCGACCCCCACCCTTGTATATTACTCTGCCAGCAAGGCCGGTACGTCTTGGCGATTTTATGAATGAGGCTTTTGTCTAAGTGCGGTTACAGCGCTCGATGGTTTCAGCGAAGGCCTTCAGAAGGAACTCCTGCCTGAATGGAACATCAAAGTCGTGACCATCCAGCCTGGTGGTGTGAGAACGGAATGGGCCAAGAGCAACATGGTCGATCGGCCATTGCCTCGAGCGTATGACGCTCCCGATGGCCCCGCGAACGAGGTGCGCGGGCTTTACAAGAATACCAAAGCCACTTCAGACCCTATCAAGCGTGTGTTTCTTTTCGTCCAACACTCACGCTTGGGACTGACGACCACAGTCGGCCGTGCACTGATCAAAATTTCGAAGGAAGCCAATCCTCCTCTGAGATTACCTCTGGGTTCCGATGCACAGTATCTTGTGCAAGTCAAGCTCGACGAGATCAAGAAAGAGTTGGAGGAATGGGATGAATTGACGTTGTCCACGGTTGCAGACGACGCTGATCCTCACTTGTACAAGAACCTGAGAACGATTTTGGTTGACAAGTCTTAGAAGAGCAGCATGTCGTATCGCTTGCCCTTGATGTAGATTGTAAGACCCGTACTCAGGTTATGGTATATTCGAGAATTGGGAAGGATTTAGTCTGAAAGTTCCAACCTAGGCATCGAGGCATGCAAAATTGTCATGAGAACGACCTTGGCGAGTTGTGAAGAAAAGCATAGAAACAATGCCCGTAATAAGCAGAGGGTGGGTGATGCAAGCCACAGAATTGCTGGACACTACGAAACAAAGATTTCGCCACCGATTCAATCTTTACTCAATTGAAGTTTCAGGCAATGACGAAACCGAGGACAGACTTGCATGATCAAGGGACCAAGTGTGTATGATTGACCAACCGGGCAAAGCAGAAAGTGTATCACAAAAAGCAACATTAGAATGAACTAGTATCGTCCCCAACAAATTTCTCATTCAGGAAGTAACAGCGAAAGTCTGAGACTCGGCAACAACATTGTTAGGTGTGCTGGAAATAGTATGTCAACAGTCGCTCGTTTATAGAGGGGGCTGAACACGAATCTCATGAAAACGACACTTACTCGGTGTGGGCAAGGCCAATATGGTAGTCAGAGCTGATGGTTCAAGTAATCAATGCCTCGTTCAACATTTTCACAACACAACGCTTACCCATCAGGAGTATCTATGGGAATGGTGACATTCAACTCTGCGTTGCCATTGAGTTGCACGCCTTCTTCGAGTGCATGGTACTCGCTAGGCCCGACCAACACAAAGTTGTATTTGCCATCGTCGGCGGGCGAGTTGACGAAAACGTCGACTCCGATTTCATCGCCGGCAGAAACAGACGAAGAGGTCACGGTCACTTGCAGCGCAGAGGCAAGGGAAGCAAAGAGAGCGAGAGCACTGTAGGCGCCCATGTCAATAGACAGCAAAGAGTGAAAAATAGTCAAGAATATACCCAAGCTTGGCAAACATGTTGAGGGATGAAAGCGAGACAGGAAAACTATTAGACGGGAGGATGTGAGTTCTCTACGGAAGCAAGTAGGACCTGCCTGGCTTTTATATTAGAGAGTTCGCTTCAAATAATTGATTATTATTTGGCCCAGGGCTTCTACTAGCATGCTGAAATCTACGAACCGATGCCTAGTGTAGCCGAGGGTTCACACTATGCGGTGTAATGTTTTGACGACACTTTTGCACGATTCCTGAGCACCGACACTCTTGGTTCGCCTGCAGTCCGAAAATGAATGGAGTTGCCGATATGGATGCCCAGGGCTTGTCCAAAGACACTTTTTCGTTGACAGATCCGGGCCCATGCGCCGGATTTGAATCCTTGCAATACTTCTAAAAGGGAACACAAAGTAACATGAGTTGTGGAGCGACAACAAAAAAAAAAAAAGGAATCCGACCCTTAGAGAAGCAGCAAAATAACGTCACTGGTTTGATGGAATGTCATTTAGAGTTGGGACTGCATTCCGTCTTCGTGACTGCGTGATTTCTTACACTAGGCTATCCCCTGAAACTGTTACAGAGGACAAAACGGCCGCTTCGAGTTTGGGCCAAATCTCGTCAGATGTCGTACCCTGAAGAGTGACGAGACGGCATCAGGAAAAACCTTGTCCCATGATTTCACACGATTTCATGAAAAATGTTCAATTGCATATAATATCACTCAAAGTTGATCATATTTCGTACAAATTCAAGCAATCCATATAAAGGACTATACCAATGTGCAGTACGCGTGACGGTCAGAGAATGGATTTACAAAGAAAGACTTGCAGTGGTCAAGAACATTGCTTGTTGACCACTCGGCCGGTGCGACCTTGCCGAAACGTGGCATGAGATGAACACTCCGCCGGAGATCTTTCACGGCGATGATGCTACACAACGGCTCTCCATTACGCATTTCTCGAGTGACTTTGTACAAACCATGGTGAGGGTCGGGTGTAGTGAATGGCGAGAACCATTCAACATAGGCTAGGTGGGCTGGGATCTTGGTACCAGGCAGAAAGAGTATCTGTTGAGCGATCTCGGGCAATGTAAATACCGCCCGTACTTGTGCAACTCTGTATCCTAGTACATCCCGGTGAGGAAATCAGTATGCAGTGCACATACAAAACAACTTACCATTCACTCCTACTGTGCTCCCTTCGCCCATGTTTACGATAACAGTATCAAAGCGTCCAGGGACCACTCTATTGCGCTTGTCACAGCGCTCTGGGTGACAATGAACAGCGTCCGCTGTTCTTGCTGTATCTTCATGGCCGAGTGCATCAATTGTGCGGTACTTGATTTTATGGAAGACTGAGACCGATACAAATGGGAGGATAATACCTGCAGCGGCCCGTTCCAGTTGCAGTGCGTTTAGGTGAGGGCTTTGAATGCGTGCAACAAACCGGCAGAGAGCGGCAACAAAGTTTGTGGCATGGTAGTTGGTAGCGAGAGTATGGAATCGAACTCCACGGGCCGACGGATGTTTTGGCATGACGATGCTCCGTGCATATCCTAGGTCTGGGGGGGCACGCTCCATCTGGTTTTGCTCGCCATTGCGTCGCCACTTGACAAAGCTGGAATGCCAGCGTAATTTTTCCCGACGCTCGAGCCAAAGCGTCATCTGGTAGTATTCTTCTTTATGGTTGGTCGCCCGGTAGGCTTCCTTGGTGAAGTCTATATGCAGGCGCTCCGTGTACTCTGTAGTGTAGTTGTCCGTGGTGCCAAATTGCTGGATCATGCCGGCGTAGTGGCGAAGAGAATGCAGCTTCGGGAGGTTGAAATGTGAGCGGATACCTAATTCGACAAATATGCTTTTGTTTGTGTGAAACCGACAGAGGGCATCATCCAGTGAGCGCAATGTATGTGTCGTGTGGCAGGGGTACTGTGAAAGATATATAAAGTCCAGTAAAGCGCGAGTTGCGGCTTGAAGACGACCTGGATGCAAGCCACCCGGGAGGGGAATGTCGATAATGAGACCAAGTAAAAACCGACAGATCTGGTTATGTTCAGTGCCACTCAGGCGGCTTAAGGAAGTAATGCCTTTCATGAACAACCGGATATTGTGATTGGGTGGAAGCCGACGACAGCGTGCATCAATTTCCCACTCGCTAAACGAGCTCTTGATCCATGCGAGGAGGTGCTTGAGAATTCCTTGGTATAACTGATGCAGGACGTCGGGAGTTACAGCACGAAAGATGTTGAGAAATGGGTGACCCAGCCAGAATGGTTTGTATATTGGTTTGATACGAAGCTCACGACAGGCCGCCAGGTAAGCTGCATAGTCATGGGAGTCGGTAAGTGCAAATGCTTCAAGAATAGCATCGAGGTCACGAAAGTCAGCAGTTGCGTCTGCACTCTCTCGCAGATCCGAAGGAATGGTGCATATGGGACAATCACCGGACACGATTCCAGTGATGAGCACCTGCTCTGGGTAGTCCCCCGAGTAACAAGCTATGATTGGATGAATGCGACGGACTACACCATCGCCACTCTTCATCGGAATCCCAGTGCGACTAACTGATTTGATGGGCTCTAGAATGTCGCCCATACATGCATGAAAGAGGTTTGCACATGCCCTACGACGAGCAGCCTTGTTGTCCATATGCTCAAGCCGTGTTACAGGAAGATATGCGAGGAGGATCCAGGCACCCTGGGAGGGTTTGCGGCGGATGTCTTTCGGGATATTGCCAATGGTCATATAGACAGGATAGCAGGCCTTATTGCGAAACATTGTGACTTGGGTCTTGTCTGAGGACAACACGAGAGGTACAATTGTTGCCCCTGGTTGCTCGTGTTCAAGTATTTTCTGGGTTAGATGTGTGTCAGAAGTATGTCGCCAGTATTACATAAAAAATGAACCTGCGTGTTCCACCACCAGTCGCCTGTATGCATATCGTGGTACATTCTCTTTGTGTGTTCTTTGTCCACATAGTGCCGTTCCGGAGCGAAGATGAGATGTTGGACAAAATCCGGGTCACCATACAAAGCTCGGACACATTGCAAGATGTCCCGCGTGAAATATTCAAATGACTCTCCAGAAACGATAACCTCTTTGCGGATGAACGGCGGTCGTCGCATGGGGAGCGTGTCAATTATCATGTCCAGTTCACGTGTGTTTTTATAAGAGAGTCCAAGCACCCCGTGAATCTAAGAATTACAGTCAATCCCAGAATACATAATAGAAGATTGTGACGCACATTATTGATCTCAAGAAATTCTGTGAAGGCAGACGCACTGGGTCCACGTAGTTTGGCCCAGTGAGCTATTTCATAGTCCATGCGGGAGGCAAATGGTGCGTATATGTTGGCCGTTGCAGCAGAACCCAAGTCGGACTGATAGGTATCGAAAGCAGGTGTGGAAGATTGTGCCAAGAGCGGCTTGCCTGCTTGTCCATATGGAAAGGACACGATAACCGGCCTTTCATTACCCTCGACGTTTTCCTGTCCTGCAGGCTGAGTGTGTTCGCGATCCTGGGTGTCTTCATCCATGTCTTCATCATCGCTAACCAGAGCACCCTCGTCGTCACCATCGCGTGTGGGCTCCCATCCACCTTCCAACTCTGCGACAGCCTCTTCAACATCTTGTTCCCATTCTTCTTCATCAGATAATGTGTCGCCGGGTGCATTTGTGTCAGTGGCAGAGAGATCAACGCCAGTGGGACTGTGTGCATTCTCAATGACTACTGTACACCGTACTAGTCAGTGCCTCTGTCTCAATCAACAATTGATTGTGATGTTGCTTACCATCAGGTGGCAGGTCATGTCCTGCCAGTGCATTGCCCGAGTCGCTGGGGTCATCCGAAAGCTGCGCACCTTCTCCAGCACCATGGAGTCCAGGTGGCCCATCAGACTCTGAGTCAGTACTATTGCCTGAGCGAGCATTCTGCATGTGCTTGCGTATCTCCACACATGGCGGATTTTTGGTTTGAGCAATATGTCGAGAGTAGCCAGATGGGCGAAATGTCCTGTTGCACCCAGCACAGACGGTCATGGTCAGAGAAAGGAGGGCGTTTGAGGGGACTTGCCAGATCATCGTCTGCGTCACCCAGTGGCAGTCACGGTAAATTGATTTCCCAATGTCAGCAGAGTGACATCAAATTTTCGTCTGTTCCTGGATGTCAAACTGATCAGTTGCGTGGTACATTCAGGGCGATACTACACCAACTTGAACTCACATGGTCACAGCTGAAAGATCATTCCGCAGGAGGTGACAAGCCATCATGATACCGATAAGCACTTCAGAGATTATTTCGAAATGTAGGTATCATGACTCACTCAGAATGTTTGCTCCACTGAGATGACGTCGACTCTGTGCATGCCACATCGGCCCGCACAGTGACCATATGACAGGCCGTGGTGATAAGAAATGACAGACTGGCAGACCTGCCAGCCCCCTGAACAACTGGAAAATTCAGCATGAGGGACAAGCAGCCTGCTCCAGGAAGAGCATTATCATGGCAACTCACGAGAGGGCGGTGGGTATTTTCCGCACACAATAACTAATCTGGAATACTTGGTGACCATGTGCATGGTGACTGTATGATAGTTGTACTGCGTGCCGCAGTGATGGGGAATGACAGGCCAGACAGTGTCACCCCAAAAAATAATTTGGAGCCCTGTGCCGTGCCTGCAAGAGGCCAGCCTTATATAGTTTGGTGTCACATCCGAGAACAGCTGTGGTCCACAACGCGCAAGGATTCAGTCCGTGACCTTTCTTCTAATTTTCTCGTACTCTCACCTTATAACCTCAGTTGACAATGCCTCTTGAACCTAACCCATCTGACGAGATTGCTGGGATGAAGCTAAAGCAGTTGGCAGCAAAAAAGCGACTTGCCTCAAAGTCGAAGGCGGGTGCCGACAGTACGACCAGCAGGGCAGCCGCAACTGGCGAAGAAAATGTTTCGCCTGGCCAGGAGGGCCTAGTGAACCGTGAGTACTGACAATCCACCGTTGGAATGCTTCGATCTGACCAGAATATTGTCAGGTCCTGCTCGTAAGGCAAAATCAGCTGCAAATGAAAATCGAGGTAAGTCCAGTGGCAAGCAGAGAGGCTCATGATCGCCTTACCTTTCAATTGATGCAGTGTGGCAAGCCGATGTTAACTCACGCAAAAGAACATCATCGGCAGCACTGCCAGCAGGAGATGAAAATGAGCGTCCATCTGTCAAAAAAAGACCCAATGGTCTGCCGGAGATTGGTCAAGGCCAAGCCGTTGGGTTTGAGGACATTCCTGGAATGATGAGTGAGTGGGATGTGTTGAGACCAAGGACCGGCTTACCCTGTTGGCTACAGTGGTGACACTCGACAAAAAAGGAAGTCAGCGTCGTGCTTCATTGAAGATGCAAGGCACGTGACTCGAGCGACTTACACATGATCGATGATCAATCAATCAATGTACTGATTGTCGTGGTTCAGCTACTCCCACCTCACGCAATCCAACAGCGGGGAGGCCCTCAAAGAGGCAAGATCAGGCCACAATCAAGTTACCCAAGGCTACAAGACTGCCTCAAGTTTCGCTTGGCGCTAGGTTTGAAGCTGCCGAGTCTCCAAGCCCAGACCTGGTCGCACGCAGCCTCCCCGACGATGACGCTAGCTACATGCATGACTCGGACGCAGAGATATCGGACAACGATGATGAGAACAACAATGACCAAAGTGGTACAGACGAGGACTTGCAATCTATCAGTCGCTACCCTCAAAAACTCAAGAAGCACCTTGCCAATGAGGTAGCTGCGGTGCCACCCATTCTAGACTCAGACGATCATACTAATCTCAGACTGTCGCTTCACAGATTCCCAGCTTCCCCGAGGGGGTGAGGAACAAGGTGACCCCAAAGGGTACAACGGGGGTTACTACTAGTAGAGAGGCCCGTCGCATGTTGGAGCAGCCGAAGGTGCTTGAGCAGGTACAGCCTCGGGTCACTACCAACCAAGATGACAATGAAGGTAAAAGTCATTTTGATGGCTACTATCGCACTGACATAATGAGTCACAGTCCACCAGCCGATCAGGGATATGGAATTGCCGCCAGATGAACGTGACCCCAACAAGCTGTCCGTCTTCGTGAGCAGTCAGCAAGAGTGGTCTCCAACAACGGACCTCGTACTTCATGCAGATGGGACAGTCCATCTCAAACAGCAGGCCCCCGAGATCCAAAGCATTGTCCAGAGAGCAATCCACCTGTTTCAGAAGAACATCATGTTTGATTCTGGGTTTCCCAGGTTCGAAGACAAACGCAAAATGGCCATCGCGGCATTGCAAGGAGCTGCCAGGGAAAACAAGGATCACTGGCTTATCTCGCATCGTATCCGGTGGGATCCCAAATATGGTAGCCTGCTCGCCACCATCGTAAGTCAGTGCCGGTACCGATGTATTGAAATGCTAACTCCCTTCAGCCCGAACGCCGACTTGGATCTTATCGTGCCATATTCATGCGGACTGCCCAAGCCATTGTCGTTCCAAGCTATGGGCTTCGTCCAGGATGTCAGACTCGTGTCACCGAACTACTGTGCAACGACAACTTCATATATCCACAGACACCTGCGGTATGTGACCTGGCATACTGTGGCATCGGATCATTGTCTGACTGCAGTGGTCTGTCCATAGGGAAACCCAATCCGGAACCTTCCTTTCCACCATCCTGCGCTTGTTCAGCTCTTACATGACACTATGTTTGGCAAACTGGGGCCCACTGCATACGGAATTCATTTCAAGAGCGAATTTGTGTCCGTGTTGGATGATCCGGACCAAGACCAACCCGAGTTACCATCTGGCCTAGTGGCTTTTGCGGCAACAGCAGTAGTTTTTTTTTTGCCAATTGGTGTGGCGTGTCTACTGACTATGTTGTGTTTGACAGATCTACGCTGTGCTCGTTGAGTGGCGAAATGGCTCTGGCCCTATTGACCCAGGCAAGGTCACCCTCCTCCAAGATCAATGCACGGAGGCCTACACAAGATATGAGCGCATCCTCGGCCTCATTTTCGAGCAGGACAAGGTGATGGGCCCCAAGAAGTATCATGTTTTAATGTCGAAACTCCTGGACAAAGTCTCGTATGATCTGCCTCATATGGAATACGCACACATGCTAATGAATGTCTTGAACAGCGACAAAAACAACACGGGCTCGGTTGGTGAGCTGCAGTCGTTCCAAGCGGTCGATTTCGATAGTATGGCGACAGATTAAATTGATATATTTTGATTACATCGCTGAATAAATGTATTCAATTGTGCCGAAATTTCATTACAATGCATGAAATCGAATACATATTTTCAAGGGACTAAAGTTATTTACTGAAATCTACTTCTTCATGACATTGCACGGAAATGCATGAAAATACATCGCATTGCATGAAATTACATGAAATCACGAGATGAGGTTTTTCCTGATGGGGCAGATTTAGGGTTCGAGGCATAGTACGACAGAAGGGGTGATACTATTATAGTCCTGTACCAGCTGTCCTCTATGGTGCTCCAAACCCCAAAAAAATCAGCGCGATCCAGCACCTGCGCGCGCGATTTATTGGTCATGCGCGCGCGCGAATTAGAGGTTGAGTGCGCGATTGATGGTAGTCGGACATATGTATTAGCACAGTTGCGAGGAGTAGTGTTGCCGCAGAGGCGAGGTAAACTCGAGGTAAACTCGGTTCACCTCGTATAGCAACCGCTTCGGTCACACTTCGTAGCGACGAGTTGTGACGAAGTCACTTCGTCCACTTCGCGAGGGCACGTCGAAGTACAGCG